>JALPQI010009820.1:0-47897 GCA_025490895.1 Thaumatotibia leucotreta | reverse complement strand
GGAAAAAAATTTATCATGATTTTATATAAATTTATTGGGTTACATATAGTAAATGGAATTATTTTTTCTGATTAAATTAATACACATTTTTATCTTATCTTATAATTTATGTATCATTTTGTTCACCATTCCATTTAATCCCCAAATCACCCTATTGTGACTTCACTGCCACAACAATCGGGTCTACTCATTAACAATTGAGACTACCAAAAATCTTGTATTTGGCACATAAAGAGCAAGTCATTAACAGTCAGCCTGCCTACTCATTAGAGATGTTTATGTAAATCATAAAGATAAAGTCCATGTTTGATAACCAATTGATTAATAATAAGCCAGTGATACCTTTTATTAAAATTATTAAACCTTTACTGTATAAACAAATTAGGCAGAATTGCTCTTTATGGAGATTAACAACTAGTAAATACTTGATGGTAGTTATTAATCAGTGTACTATATTTGAGTTTGTATAAGTAGCATTTGGTGTTAATTATTAATTAATTGCACAGAAAAGTATTAATGTTATAGACGTTTTCTCATGTGCTCTACTTAGACGTAACCTACAATGATTCGCCACCACGGTCACTCGCTTAGCTGCGACGCGATAAGCTCAGTAACGAAGGTCATCTATGTCAATCTGACCCGACTACAACCGTCCACAACCAAGTTTAATGCCTTACATATAGTAAAAAAATATTAAATGTTTAAGTTAATAAATAACTAATAAAAATGGAAAGGATTCTCCGAGGTATCATGAGATATCGTGTGTTAGACCGCTCGAGCATGGTGAAACAGTTTCAACAAGTGAAAGACAATCCGGTGGTAAGACAAATTTTGATTTAACTAACCTTGTAGTTTAAAAACACACAGATTTGCCGAGACGTTTAATTGTAAACGGTTAGTGGAATTTATTTCTGGTGAAGGCTTGGAGATAGAACTAGATTTTCTGTTTTCTGAAATATATAAGTTGGTTGGCGATATTGCATATGCCATATACATTCGGTGACATTGACAATATAATGTCATTGACTCATTGGTTAGGTTGGTTTCGCCCTACCATTGGTTGATTTGATTTCATGTATGACAGTACTGACAGTAGCTGTATTTTTCTGTTATATCACTGCGGACTGCAGTGCGAGTTTTCTTAAGTATAGTCTACACGCATTCATGAAATTATATATATTCATTTAGTGAAGCGCAAACCAGAGTCGTATTTTAAAGTTACAATGTTGCTGTTCGCCTCTCTTTCTAGCCAATACGTGCGTGCGTTACGGAGGCAAATAGCGAAATTGTAAAATGTAACTTTATAAAACGCGACCCTGTGGTGCATGCAGTGTGCATCAAATCTTCAATGTTTTAGGCCGGCCTTATACATCCGGAATCAGAGTAAGTATTCATAATATGAATTCATACTCTGATTCTGGATGTGTACAAATACATTTATCATTTTGAATTTTGATCTCTTGTGACACAATCTAGGTACTATTGTTTGCGTACAACCATTTATTTTTTATTAAGAATGTCGTTATTTTCTCTGGTTGATTATTAATAAGGGCTCTCCTCAACCATTCGCTAATTGTGGCACGATGCCGCGAAGCAAATGCGAGTGGGAGCTGAAACGACTGAATATACAAACGATACTCCTCCTGGAGTATGTGTAGTGGCTGCTCCCGCGTTTCCGCTACTGCAGCTGTGGCCGGGTCGCATCCCACAAGGGTGGGACGGTCGTTGCACCGTCATTTGGGGACGGTGTTGAGAGGCTGTTGAAGGAAGTGGGAGCCTCGCACGCAATCCGAGAAATAGACTTCACAGCTCCCCACTCGCGTTCTCGGCCTCTAGTACAGTACCCGGCGATAAAGTTTGCATATTGGTCTTTGGAATGAGACAAATAATATTGCATAATGTCACATAAGTTAGAGAGGGACAATGCTCTATAAAGCCGAATCTATTTCCAGAGACCGATTTGCATACTTTATCGCCAGGTACTGTACCTAGCTAATCGCGTATGGTGATGCGTGCACTATAATGCTGTGCTCTTCAAACTATTCAGAGATTCAAACCTTTTGATCTAGTACTACACGGCGAATCATGATGAGGAAACCGAATAAATTTACCAGCATATTGAATTGATAAGGTTGTATAAAACAAGCAATGATATATGAACCCACAATGTACATATACATAGTAGTAGATACTTAACAGATGTGCTTACCATAAAAAAAACTGCGAAAGACTCTGGTTGTTGCGTTAAATGAGTAAAATGTTAAAATGTATAGGTACAATGTATGAATGAATACAAGTCGAAATAATATGCCAACCTGGGTTCATATAAAATATTTGAAAACACAATACTCATAAAGCTTTAATTAGAATAATGTACTCCAAAAAACCATTGTTTAACCTGGTTCTTATAAAATATTCTTCTAGAACCATCTTAAGAATTCAGGATTATGCTGATTATTTGGTTTGCTCATGTTACTCCGTGAATTTAGAGGTATTTAATCAATCGCCTAGACTCAATCAGCCATGGAGACATTTTCTGTAAATCGTGTATTTTTTAGCCTAAAGCAGTATTCTACACATGCATGGACAGTCGAATGATTCCTACTAGATTTACGGAAACCAGTGTAGGGGACATGTTTGTAGGTTCGTAAATATATTACTAATTTAATTTTGAGATTTATGTTGCTTTATGTATTTGGATGTTAAATTTATTTTATATTTTAACAGTAAGAAATGCCGGTAACCTGATTCCACATTCTCAGCACTTCGTAGACGAGATGACGAGCTGTGAACCAGCTGCACTGGAACTCGGCTGCATTATAAATGATATAAGGCATATAATTGTGTGCGGACACAGTGACTGCAAAGCTATGAATCTCTTGTATAAATTAAAAAGCAAAGAAGAATCAAGCACGGTTTGTAAATATCCTTCCTATCATTTTAATGGTAACGTGAACGTGTTTTTTTGCTGTACTTATAATTATAACTAATTATTAATATTAGGTAGAGGTTCAGTAATAATTTTATTTTATTCTAATTTATTTGGTAGTCTACCAAACAGACATTAAGGGTTTGGGTTTAAACAAGAAGGCATCCTACTCGAATCACTAAAATTCATTATACCTAAGGTGTGAAATCGAATGAGGGTTTTCGATAATTTTTCTACCACCAGGGCGGCGCTTCGTACGCACCTGGTCTCGACAGCTGTCAGATTCATACTATTCATAGGCACCTGGGCCTAAAATATTGAAATTCTATTTTATTTGGAAGAGAATTGATTTTGTAATGGATTACGACTAATACATGGTCGTCGAACTGAAGATTGAACTCTAAAACAGGCGCTCAAAGTCACTGGTATTAAAAATAATTACTATAACTTTGTTAGTTTCATGAGAATTGACTTGGAACTATTTTATTTATTTATTTTAGGTAACAATATGCCTAAAGTAATGGTTTTCAGAATAAATAAACCTAATAAATATGTTGAAAATTAAATGCGCGTATTTATTTTGACAGTTCGTTAAAGGGTCGGCTCAGTGCTGCCATCTCACCTCCCCATAGCGGCAGAAAAAGTATCAAAAACCCTCATTGAAGATCAAAAATGTAAACAAATGGGATACCACCACAAAAAAATAATCACGAGAGGGGGTAATCTAAAATCATTCAAATAGTACTTATAAAAAATGCGTATTTACCGTCACTGACAGTACGTAGAACATTAAATATTTTACAAATTTTTAATACAAAACATTAAGCGAAATATATAATTTTTTTAATGATATATATCGCTACTTTTAATAAAACGTAAGGTGTTTATTTTATACTACTGGCAATGATAAGAAATCTTAAACATTTGGTTCGCAGTTATAACAATAACTAGTTTATTCGTAATTTAATACGGTAACTGCACTAAGAACCATTTAAGAGAGTCCGTATTTAAAACTATGTACTTCAAAAATCAAAACAAGAGGGTGCACTAAAGGACTGTTTTATGAATTCATAAAAACTCCTAAAATTTTGCATTACAAAATACATTAATACAGATTTTAGTATTTTTACCTACAAATCAATCATTCTCATGTTTTAATCGAAATGGATTCGATCGTAACTATAGATGAAGACTGGAATTTGTTCCCCGACTATCCTAAAGATTAAAGTAACACGACATTCGTTTTCAAACATTGATTATGTTGATTATTTACATCATTCTAGCAAATTTTCTAGGTTTTATTTTTGTAATCAGGAACCGTGGACACTCAGGGGGGCTACCGCGAAAATCGAAATTAGTAAATTCGAAGGCATTTGACAGCGAATGCTACCGCGAACCACTTGCGAATTCGATCGATCGATCGAAGCATCCTATGGATCGAAGTTACTGTCCATAGCTTACCGCGAAGTGCCATATCGAAGGAACTTACTTCGATAATTTGACATTTGAACCCGATTTGAACTGTCAAATTCCACGGCAACTCAAGAGTTAACGTGTTGCGATCGAAAATTGGAAATGTTACCAAAAAACACCCTTTTTTACGTTTCCTACGGCTTTTTTTCTTGTAGTTTCCGACATTTTTGGAAGATCCTCCACAAAATATATTTACAAAACGCAACTACTGTATTTATCTGTAATTATTTTTCAGGTATTTATTGAGAAACTAGTTTTTTTCTAATCACGTCTCCCGGGTTTTTTTATTTGATCGTCTGGCAATTTATTTTCCATCTTAATGTATTAAGTGTCATGTCATACCTACAATTCGTGTGTTAGGTTAGAATCAAAATAACTACAAATAAATTTAAATATGCCTGGAAATCAAGGGCTTTGTCACGTAGAGCTCTCATTTACAAAGCCAGCATTCAAAACGTAATGTTATTGTTTAAAATCTGTGAGAGTGAATCACTTGTTCGTATTGTGATTTGGTTATTTACTACGTAAGTATGATTGGTTGCATACGCGTTCGAATTAGAAACGATTATGATATACTTAAGTTAATATTCCACACTGTTATTTTATTATACTTATGATTCGTTTCAGGTAAAACGTATTTATAAGGCCACACTATATATCCATATTGAAAAGATAACACAGCAGAAGAAAGTGCGACTGGCATGCCGGTGATAAACGAAGATTGCGAGAAACAATTGTAAACACCTAGGCCACCGGAATATCTCCCTGTGATTGTTGTCACAAATCAATCAAATAACCACGGCATCAACCCTGCCAACAAGGTATGTTCCTTTACGAAAGTGCAAAAACACAAGTAGTGGTGGACTAGCACGGATGGTACTTGATAAGGGATGGGTATTGATGGATCCCGGGTGTTTCGTGGATTTCAATAATTCCTAAGGTCTTATTGATCTGTCAAAAACACACTTTTGATTCTAACTTGATGGTATAAGTAGTAGTGTCTGGTATCAATTACAATGTACATTTGTTTTAATTTTTTAGGTAGCACAAATTATAAAAAAGTCCTTTATGCTAATGGTGCTTATATGTAGTATTTTCAATATGTCAAAATGAAAAATTCATTTTGCCAGTAAAGAACTTTATCATGCAAATTTTTTTAGGTACCTACAGAAATTAAGATTATTCCACTTACATATAATAATACAAGCTAGATAATAAGCAACGTAAAATTATTTTGAAACAGATCCAAGCATTGATTATCTGTTTTTAAAATGTAATGAATTTTTCACCGACTTCACCATTTCTAAAAAGTGAAAGTTATCAACTGTATTTTTTTATATGTGTAGTGAACTGGTAAAGCACAAGCGGCTGGTAGATGAAGATTGCGAGAAACAGCTGTGTAATGTAATGAATGGAAAATTTGTAAACACCTCCTAGGTCATTGACTATCTCCTTTTGTTTGCTGCCATACATCGCTCAAATATTAACCTTGCTAAGAAGCTATGGTTCTTTACAAAAGTGTAAAAACAGTGATATAATATAATGTATGCATGTTATGTATTTATATACTGTCCCCCTTATTCATAAACGTCTGCTAACTTAACAACCCGCTAATAATTGTTTGTCCCTTTTGCTCTTATGGACACATTGTTAAGACCGAAAGGGACAAACAACAATTAGCGGCTTGATAAGTTAACAAACGTTTATGAATAACGGGGTGTAGGTATAACTTCATTGCACATAAACAAAAAATATTACAATAAATAACTGTGGTCATTAAAGAAATGCTAAAATATATGTAGGTATATCTATAATTTATTTTCATACAAGCAAGTCAGTGTATAAAAATATAAATCAACATTTAAAAGATACAATTAATATTTATTAGGATTATTTAGGATCACCAACAGATAATACATCTAATATTATCTTGCTTTTATAAATGTTTTGATTACATGATCTAATACTTTATTAGTAAAACTGAGCAATAATAATGAATGTGGTTTTTGGGTTCAACAGTAAACCAGGAATAATGTAACAAATTATCTGAATGCCTACCTATACATCAAACAATGTATCTGTACATCAACTCTATACATCAAACAATGTATCTGTATATCAACTAATATGTATAAGTATTTATATGGATCAGCCATGTTATAATTACAAGTTAAATGAGTTAAATACAAAATAAATATAAAAACGGCCATATTTAAGAAACAATTTTTTTTGATAAGGACTAGGCATTGATTAGGTAGTTGTGAAAAATAAATAATTTCTATAATGTTTATAACTTACAATTACAGATTTGGCTGAGAAATAGACTGGGTTGTTATACACCATATGGGAAGCTAGTGCTAGCTGGCAAGGTAAGGTAAATTATTGAGTTATTTTATTAAATATAAATAAATATCTTGGAACATCTTACACAAATCAACCTAGTCCCACGGTAAGCTCAATTATGGCTTGTGATGTGAGTACCAGGCGAAGATAGATACGTATACATACTTAAATACCTACATAGACAGCCATGACCAAGGAACAAATATTTGTAATAAATAAATATACAAATAATGCTCTCGTCAGGATTCGAACCCGAAACCTCCAGCTTTGTAGGCAGGATCACAACCAACTAGGCTACAGAGTTATTTTATTGATTTAAATCTCTATATTGATATGGTTCATTAAGGAATAAATCATATTTCATTGGTGTATGAATAATGAAGCATCCTAGTGACTCTGCCTACAGAGCTAGAGGTTCCAAGTTCAAATCTCTGCGAGGACATTTGTTTGTGTACTTTACTTATACACGGTGTTTCCTGAATCGCTAATATCCTCGCACTGCATTTGATATCAGAAATCACAATACAATGGAATGCCTCTAAAGTGAAATCGAAATTCATATAAGTTAGTTTAGGTACTTATATGTTTCTGTTTTCTTCGTCTGTTTTATTAAGTAGACAAAGGCAAGATTTAGCTATATGTTGTGGTTTCCAAAACCTCCATACTGACCCATTTGGATTGATCACCCTGTATATAATAGATAGATACATATAGATACTTAAATACATACACAGCCACAATCAAGGAACAAATATTTGTGATAAATAAATTCACAAATAATGCTCTCGGCTGGATTCGATCCTGGAACCTCCAGCCTCGTAAGCAGGGTCACTACCAACTAGGCTACGCCTATGGAGGCTGAATATTAACCTTAGCCCGTAATTTGGCAATGTTCGTCACAATGAACATAGTCTTCGACTCACTTTTTGTTTTTTTTTATAATGGCGATGAGACTAGAAATTTGCCAATTAACTTAGGTTACAAAAAACCTTTCTTTGAGACCCTTTATTCTTTTTAAGATACCTATTCAATGATAAATATGCATTATTCTATAATTACGCACTTTTAGAACACAAACTTGGTTAATCATAAGAATCAAAACTTTTTGATAAACACTCAAAGACATCCCTTACTGGGTTTGAAACTCATTACATAGGCAGCAGTTAGGTGGTTATTGAAGGCTGTCAAAAAACAATAATTTCTATAATGTTTATAATTTAAAATTACAGATTTGGCTGAGAAACACATTGGATTTTTATACACAATATGAAAAGCTAGTGCTAGCTGGCAAGATAAGGTAAATTATTGAGTTATTTTATTGATTTAAATCTCTATATATTGATATGGTTCGTTCATTAAGGAATAAACCATATTTCGTTGGTTAATGAATAGTTGCCTATTAAGCTGGAGGTACCCAGCTCAACTCCCTGAGAGGACATTTGTTTGTGTATTTGTCACAAATATTTATATAAGTACAGTGTTTCCTGAGTCACTAATAACCTCGCACTGCATTTGATATCAGAAATCACATAAGTTATTTTAGGTATAAAATAAAACTATGGAAAACGGATAAACTCGTGTATATTAATTGTAGTCGCCCGCAGACCACGAACCCTGTAAGGTGTTCGAAACGTCGAGATGAAGTTAAATTCAATTAATATACGCGTGTTTATCCGTTTCTATAGTTTTATTTCATGTGTTTTGTTTCATTGTCAGCCTCCGTAGCCTAGTTGGTAGTGACCCTACCTACGAAGCTGGAGGTTCACAAATATTTTTGTTCCTTGGTCATGGTTGTCTATGTATTTAAGTACCTATATGTATCTATCTATTATATATATCGTCGCTTGGTACCCACATCACAAGCCTTAATTGAGCTTACCGTGGGACTAGGTCGATTTGTGTAAGGTGTCCCAAGATATTTATTTATTTATGTATAATCCTTGCGGTAACCGAAGAATATATTAAGTTATTTATGTTAGTCCAGCCAGGTATATCTCCTTGTTCCCCTTCCCCTTTTGCCATTTATTCTACCAAGATTAAACTTAATAATGTCGTATAGTATGATTACTACTACTGCTACATTTTTCTTCTATTTATGTCAGAAATAAAATATTTCTTGAAAAATATATAATACCATTCTTTTCCCTTAATGTGACTTATCGCGATCAATTGAGGGACCACATATTCGGCAAGCCACATTTTCTTATTGCGTTAACAGAAAGAAGTCACAATAAATAAAATTAGTTTTACAAATCTTTTACTAAATGTAGGCATTTACAGCAGTTGTAAATTTTAAATGAATTTTCAAATATGGATACCAGGGACATAAGCCACAAAACTTTACGCCACTAGGGATAGGCCACTGGTAGTCATGACTGAGGGTCCATCTTTAACCGAAATGTAACTTTGGAGTTTGGAGTGGCTAATTTTACAAATTACTTAAAGGTTACATTTACAATTGTTTGAGAACTTTTACTAAATATTGACACATTCGAAAGCTCGAAATTCCAACGTGGACCCTCAATAGGCACGCACATACCCACCCCGCACTTTCCTAGAAGTAATTTTTAATTGTTCGTCCTATACCGCAAATTTCATCAACATCGTTGCAAACATAAACATTACATACATACCTAGATTACCTAGATATCTCCGAAATAAATGAATACAGAGACAATGTAAATTCAAGTATGGATCATTTGAATTTACGACTTTAAGTCGAGTTTAATTACTTTTTCTTATTCTAATTTAGTGCACGATTTTCGGCATATATGATAATGATGATACTATTTTTTTATTTAGGGACTCAAAGGTATTAACAGTTCCAAACATTGCAACAGTTGTCTATTATAGTTTTAGGTAAAATGTTAGTGACCTATATGTATTTTAATTCTAATATTATCATTTTCAGATCATAATGGGGACAGGAGACAAGTCGGCGACCGGCAACACACTACGGCGTAAACGATCTTCAACGATAAAATTTATTTCGTACAACAACGCTGCTTTCAGAGCAAGAGAAAAAGATTTAAGAGTACAAACCAAATCGAACCACTGCGGATTCAAAATAGCGAGATCAGCAGAAATGCTCTTATTTATTAAGTTTACACAGGCCGCTGTCGTAGATACTTCTAAATCAGAGTTCACTTAGCATAGTGTAGATTGAACATAATAATATAAGTAATTAGACTGTTAACTTAGTCGGTAGTGGGCCTGCATGCAAAGCTGGAGGTCCCGAGTTCGAATACCGATTAGGGCATCTCTTTGTGTACTTTATCATCATCATCATAGACGCATTAGGAGGTAAATACCCATAATCGCCACGCTGGGCAAGCGGATTGGCGATCGCAGTAATGTGTCCACTATGATGACGCTGCTGCCCATCCTCAATCTTCTATCAATGAATGGTCGGTGACACTTCAATCCCTTAGGAAGATTTGGGGTAGTGGCAAATGCAGGGATCGGATACCGGTTTTTTCTCCATACAAAAGAACGGTTCGAATTTCGTTCTTTTTCGTTCTTCGGTATATATTTTTATTGTTATTAGAGTAATTGAAAAATACGATGTTGTTAATTACATAAAGTATTCAGGACTACATAAACAGTAGAAAATATTTTAAAATATTGGGCTATTTCGAGGTTTTTCTAAAAAACAGGTTCCGATCCCTGGGCAAATGTATTCTTACTGCCGTCACCACACGGGCTTTGTGTATTACCATAAAAATATTTGTTCTTGTCAAGGTTGTTTTCTATATATTTGTATTTATGAGGTAGAAGTAGATGCCAGTGCGTAATAATATATGTTACCAAAAATATTTAATCGCGATATTATGCTCATTTATAAATCTACCTAAAGTATTATCATGTGTTTTAGGAGAGGAGTTTGATGGTTTTGATTAATAGTATTTAAAGTTATTGTGAAAACTCAAATCGAATCATTTATTAACTAATTATTTTGATTTGTGTTTTTATTTTTTCCCCAGTAGTCTCACTACTTAATACTATATCAATTATAAATATTGGATGTCACATACCAAAGAAAAAACGACCAAGATCACCAACGTCCGAGATGGTATTCGAACCCATGTGCTGAGCTTTCGCGGCTGATGCCTGCACCGCTCGGCCACACGGTTTTAACAACCGCCAGTCAATTTTCTCGGGTATATGCAATCCCTTACAATGCTAGGCGCCTCCTAACTCTAAGGGCAAGCAATATATGCCTGCACCTCCTACCAGAATACGTTTCAATGTTTCTAGAATAGCTAGAGAGCTGGTGCTGCCATCTATTAAAGATATTGTGAAAACTCAAATCAAATCATTTATTAACTAAATATTTTGATTTGTATTTTTATTTTTCCCCCAGTAGTCACACTACTTAATACTACATAAATTATAAATATATGACGCCGCACCGAGAACATTGACTGGTGTTTGCTAAGACCGATTGGCCGAGCGGTGCAGGCCAATCGCGAAAGCAGCCGCGAAAGGTGAGCACGTGGGTTCGATTCCCACCTCGGACGTTGGTGATCTAGGTCGTTTTTTTCTTTGGTATATGACATCCAATATTTATAATTTAAATAGTATTTATTTTATAGGGTGACAAATGTGACAATATCGAAATTTTACAAAATTATATATTTTCTTAGTCAATTCGATTATACCAGTAAAATACATGTGCTTTTGCTGGCAGTCCCAATAGATGACAAATTTGAATGTCAAATATTGGGAGTTTGAAATATTAACTTTCAGTCCTAATAAATGTTAGCATATCTTAAAATAATGCAATTAATTTAGAAATAAGCTATTTTGAAATTGCTATGTACCTAGTAGTACCTACATCATTAAGGGCACACAAATGTTTCATCGTTTAAATGCTGTAATAGTTGATGTTATCTTATCAATGGCAACTCAATCTATGATGACAAGTATTGGTTCAGCGTCCACCTTGTGTCCTAATTAGAGGGTTCATATCACCAAGAACTTTTACTATGGGGTTAACATTTGAATAGTGACAATAAATCAGCTGTTTTATACGAACTCCAATATTTTAGTAGGTAGGTGAAATGTATGGAACTGGATTTTCTTCCCTTCTCACCAAAATTTAGCCAGTGTTTAAAAAATTACGTGGTATATTCGCTAAGTACCCACAATACAAACCGCTGTACTTGAGCTTATCGCGTTGGAGTAGGTAAGATTTTTGTCGGAATGTCCCATTACAATACTTTATATTTATTTAATTGTCAGCCTGATCTGTACCAAATGTATAGGCACTTAGTAATATATATAGGCACCTACCTACTTACATTGTAAAATTCAAGCAAATTTTAGTAAGGTACTTATAATACTCAATTTTATAATGGTATTACTGTGTTTGAAGTGAACTTTGATTTGGATGTAAGAGTACAGTTGCAATCAGATATATTGGAGCGCCAAGTTGCTCACTAACTGAGCAGGCCTCCATATCATGGCGTTAGAGTGCACGTTTCGATATTTTTGAGCATCTTGCCGCGTCGATATGATTGTTAGCGATTATCAGCGACATCAGCTGCCTGTCTAAAATTTAATATAATTTAATTTAATATAGTCTTAATACCTACGGATTACTGAACGCCACTGTACAAACAAACCTCTTCTACATAGTATAAGCTCCTATTCCACTTTTTCTTAATATAGAAATTTAATACCTGGGTCATACAGGTTGTTCCAAACCATTGTCATCTATCACAAAATAAATGTATTGAACGCATTACGCTAACAAACTGTCTCAGTCCAGTAGGGCGCATTTTATGTTCCTGCTGCCAACAATAAAATTTGTCAGTGAATTTTGAATTAATGGTATCTATAGGATTTTTTTTGTTTGAGGATAATTTTTAATATAAAGAAAAACAGAAATTAGTCTTGTAATAGGTATTTCCTTGATTCTATGAAATGTAATACAAAGTTTAAAGCTGAACCATTCAGTCAACAACCATCAATAAAAATATACTGTATTCATGGAAAACTTTTGAAAAATACGAATGTAGTGAAGATGTTCAATTATTTAATGACCTAACCTAACTAATAAATATGTGAACTGAGAAAATAACATGTTGTATTTTATTCACCATACCAACCACCAACCTTAAATTTATAAGTAAAGCCCTGACTAATGCAAAGTAGTAACTGATAATTATATACGGAAATTATTGCTGAACGCCGTGTTCTATTTATTCTAGTCAAGAACATGTTCCCCTTGTTCTGCAGGGTCAGAGGGACATAAATGCGCAGATGAAACTCTGAATTTCCAGAAATTGATCGGCTACGGTAGCTTCTTAACGTTAGACGGCCCGTGGGCTTGTTGTACACCTACACTACCTACAGAATACATCATAATTATCTAATTATGTATATTCGTAGATTAGGTAGACAGTATTAATTAAATTTCCCTACCACATTATTTAAGTAGTCATATTTATAATTCTAGCCGATAAAATTTATGATTACTCATTTAAGATATATTGTGTTGTAGCGATTATTAAAATAGAAATTAATAATTTAATTTTTCATTTAAATAAGTCGAGAAACTTTGTCAAGGCTGTATGTATATGCTTTTGTCTACAATATATTCTTCAATTTAAAAAAAGTAGCCGTCATGTAGTGTCGTGACTTGCTCATTGATCAAACACAAACAAAAATTAAAATAAGTAGTAAAACTTGCCCTACAGAGTTGTTTTAATATCGTCACATGCTATCCGTATGAAAATCTAAATATTTGTGTATTTTTGACCCAGTTTTAAGCTGGTTTAATAATATACCGGTTTTTAGCAATGCGTGTAATGTACGCTTAAGCGGTGCTTAAGTGTTACTTCACTATTCATTCATTCTTCCAGTCACGTCGGTCAATTCTATGGATTCGAAGTTTCGACCTCGAAATCGATGATGGTTGCCGGTAGGATACGTGACTTTCTATCGATCGGATTTTCTTGTCTTCGAATTTACTAATTTCGATTTTCGCGGTAGCCGCCCAGACGTATGTTATAGACGATTTATTGTCATATCCAAAAATATGTTAACGATTGTGACACTTTGTGTATCGAACATACTTTGACTTTCGCGTATCTACATCTACACATAAAACATTGTCTTAAGTTTAGTACCTGTAAGGATAGTTGTAAGTGTATATAGTTGTAAATAAAATAAAATAAAAAACCAATCTCAAAATGCGACGTTAATTTAAAAAGGTGTTAAAAACTATATTCGATATAAAACGTTTTATACCCCTGGGTCGCGTTTTATAAAGTTACAATTTACAATTTCGCTGTTTGCCTCTCTTTCTAGCCAATAAGTGCGTGCGTTAGAGAGGCAAACAGCGAAATTGTAAATTGTAACTTTATAAAACGCGACCCTGGAATGTCACTTTAACATTGACTTTGTAATGTCATGTCATTGTCATTGATTGTTTACATTTTTGATCTCGAATTCCATTTCAGAGCTTAGTTGCCTACAGCTACAATTATTGAAACAGTACAGTTACAGTTGAAAACATAGACTTAAGAAAATACGATTCCATCACGAATAAATATGAGGACATCTTGTTTTATACCAAAATACCTACCAATCTAATGAATGCGCAATCCGCTTATAGGGCAAACTTGGAAAGGACCATGCCCAACTTTGTATGGAACTTTGCCCCAAAGTCAACACAGCTAAAAGTTACATTGTTGAATAGGTCTTTAAATCTACTTCATTTCATTCTATGGGCACCAAGATGAATTCCATTGCAGAACTGAGATATTCATATTTGTCAGTGTGAAGATTGTATTCACACTGACAAAAATATGAATATCTCATAGATCAGAGATACTGGTCGTTAATCATTAGGATATCGAAGTGTGTAAAAAAAAAGATTATGCACACGTGATTGTATGTTAACCACCTCACTCGCTTAGTTTTTTTTTTGACATTAGCCTTTTTTTTATATACAAAATAAGGGTGATCACTGGTAGCTGCAGCTACCAAAATAAACTAGTGGCTAAATCTACAGAGGTTTTCTACTGAATTAGCTCGTATTCCGGCTGACAAATATATGAATATCTCAGTTCTGCAATGGAATTCGATTTCGTGCGCATATAATGAAATGAAGTAAAGTTAAAGACCTATTTAATGATCTAACTCTCATGTTTGTTGGTCTTGGGGCAATTTTGACGCATGGTCCTTTTTTGTTTCGAGAACAAGACGAACGAGAAGTCGTGAGAGAGAGGAGTCGTACCATATTTTAACAATTAAGTATTTATAATAATATTCATAATTATTATTTAAAAATTCAGTCGTCATATTATATCGTAATACGTTTTTACATTATACATACCTATTCATGAATTTACATTTCAGGAACAACGAAGAATATCTCCCTTGAGGTCTTGGTTGTGTAATCATGGCAAAACAAGCTTGGATAAATTCATCTCTATGAACGGCGACTTTTCTAAGCCGATGTTGTTTACAGCTGAAACGCCACAAACAAAATTCGTAGCATATATCGACCCCGAAAACAAGTTTAGTACAGAAGACAAATTATCGCAGGTAACCAGAAATACTGTGCTAAAAAAGGAAAGAAAAGGGTCAGAGGAATAGGTAGTTCTTTGGTCACATCTAGGGCTGCCAACCAAAGATGACAGATATGCGGGATATTCGCTGTAAAATGCGGGATGGTATTGACATTAACATTAAAAATAATGCTTAATTTCCGAGGGGCCGCACATAGTGTGCCACTAAGAGGGATAGACATAGTCACTTACTACTAAGAAGATACTTGTGTGTGTGGCACTTAGACTTAGCATCTAACACACACTACACACACAAAATAGTGGCACAGTGATAAGGACGGACGATTATCGTTCCTTTTCACTTCCACTAGTAAAAAGTTTCATAAGACCATCCCTTTCGTTCTTGCTATTATTATTACGTTGTCAAATCCATATCCATATTCTAAATCCATGTTAATTTCAGATCGGTTAAATTTAGTTGCACAGTTATACACGTTCAGTACACGGTGCTCGCAGGCTATAGTCGCCGTCGTCGCGGTAAATTCAAATTAACATGTCACAATCTTAAATGCTTTCATTTACATATATTATTATTTTAGTATTTTCAGTTTAGTATCCCTGAAAAGCGGGACAACTGGCGTCCCGCGTGAACCCTTTGCGGGACCCATACTTTAGGGCCCCAGAAACGGGACGTCCCGTATATAGCGGGACAGTTGGCAGCCCTAGTCACATCACACGTACATATCCACGTCACGTGTTTCATCCTCGGGGATGGACCTAATCGCCAGTCGATTGGTGGGATTGGTAATTTGGTACGATAGGTATGTACCTATCTAGTATGTACTAGTAGTACAACGAGTAGTAGTCCAAAAATGGAATAAGTATACCATAAGTATAATATATGAAGGGTCCACGGAAAGAACATGTCTAGTCAATTCAAATTACAGAAGTAAAATCCACCTTACTTTCAACAGGAAAAGATATGAATTTGCCATGATTTTTTTAGGCTTTGCACATGCTATTTCCGTGGACCTTTCATATGTACCTACCTACGGTGTAGATATATATACTCGTACATATATATGATGTGCAGGTCCACGGTTAAATTACCAATAATTCTAAGAGTGATGTGACGAATAACAGGCGGTACCTACCTATCTATTATTTTAATATAGGTGGTGAAGCAATTGTCAGTTACTCATCTAAAATCAAATGGTTTAGTTATTTTTTACAATATAAATGTATTAACTGTGCTAAATAGGAAATCAAGCTTACTTTAATTTCCCTTTTAGGTTAATACGTTACAGCAACTTCAAAACATTGCATCATATGGCATGTTAAAATCAAGACTCCAAAAACATGACTTGCACATTCACGCACTGTGGTTCGACATCTTTACCGGCGACATCTACTATTTCAGCAGACGAGCTAAAACATTTGTAGTCATCGACGAGTCTACTTATGAAATAATCTTAGCTGAAGTAAGAAGATACTATTCGTAAATTTTGTAATCGAGATATTTGAAAGAAACCAAAACAAGAACTTTTGTAATCTTCTTAGTTGAACCTATGTAAGTTTATATAAAATGTTTGGAGCCGATAAAAACACGAGTAAGTACGAATCACGAGCAGCAGCCATAACCATGAACACACAGGACAAGTGACGGTTAAGTTAGGTTTTATTCGATACGTAAAGCATTCTATCGCCCTCGCCTATTGCAGCAAGTGCCATGGACTGCTTTACGTACGTAACCGATACTTGAAAACTCTCATTGTACGGCTACGCTTATTGAAGTCGTTCACGCCGACACTTTCTATCGAAGCCCAGCGTTCGTTGCAAATAATTTTCCAAAGTGTTTTAGGTTTTCTCTCAACGGTAGGCTACAAGGTCATTCTTAAATGTCTGTAAATGTGTGTTATTGAATATCATTTTTAATACATTACAAACCGGGAAAGAAGCGAGAAAACAATATGAGCGAAGCGTGACCATCCGATCAGACGTAGGGTCTCCAAATATTGTAAAGTCACAGGTATTCAAATAGTCGGTTTTATATTGTATGATATTCAAATATCTTCAATATTTCATAAAAAGTTCAAATTGCGGGTAAAACTACTAGTGATTTGCATATTTAAGTACTTCAACTATTTCAATAAGACATTGTTTCCTGCATTAACCGGCCAAGATAGTTATCTTGGTTAGGATATAACTGTCCGCTTGTTTCATTTAGGGAAACCTTGTTTTATTAGAGTACCAGAATTCTAAATTGTATTTTTATTTGTGATATAAAAAATGTTCGAATATCTCATGCCATAATTCGAATACTGAAATTGGATTGGTTGACCAAATGTAAATGGACGGTAAATAAGATGTAAAAAATAATTTAAAATTCTAATAACTAGGGCGTTTACCGCTGAGTTGAACGCAAACTTACTTTCTATCTATCAAGCTTTCAGCAACACGTGAGAATGAGTGGGAAGGTCAGAAAGTAGTTGGTTAAAAATCTGTTCTCATTTCTCGGTTTCAATAAATGCCTACATAACGTTAAACGCAAAGTACACTTAAAGTTTACATCTATAGTCACTTGTGACTAGAAAAAGTCAGCAATTTTAAATTTTGTATGGGCGTCCAATGTTTATACAGGTAAGTAGGTTTTTTTTTTTTTTCAATTTGTTGCCTTTTTGTACTGATTTAATGATGAATGTGCGTAATAGTGGTGTTATTGCTAGTCGTGATACTCGTGGTGTAATGATTATATTAAGAACCGTAAAACGGTCCTACTTTGCTCCTTGGGTGGTAACAATGCTCCAAGTAAAAAAAAAGTTATGTTCCGTTCCAGACGAAAATACTTGTTATCTGGGTACATTTTAATGTTTTTGTCGGGTAATACGAGATTGCACCTACCAACTTCGGTATGATTAACTGTCAAAAGTTTAAACCTTTTGTCAGTAGCTGTCAAAATTGCAACAAGCGTGGATGCAATCGATTTTGTTAATGCTAAAATTCTGTTCCCATATCAAACATCTCTGGATGAAATTTGGTAAGTGTTTTATTGTTTCGTCTAACATGTCATTGCCTACCTGGAAACTTAGTATTTAAGTGATTGCTTCGATAGTTTCGAAATTATTATTTGTTTTTACGGACGGTCTTACTTTGCACATGATTTTGGGGATATTATGCTCCAGGAATGAATCCTTTGAAAGAATGATTTGAGCTAATATTTTTTCTGTTATTGTCTTTATCATGCCCAGAAAGTATGCCAGAAGACTTAACGCACGGCATTATAAAGCCTACACTGAAGACGCGTTAGAAGAATGTCTGCGAGCTATAGAGCCGAAAAAGCTGCAGAATTTAATATTCCAAGAAGGACACTCCACCCATGTTTACTAAAGAAGAAGAATTACATTTCTGCGACTGTATTGAAAGAATGACCCAGTACCTACGGATTTCCACTGTCGGAGTTAGATTTACGCATCATTGTTAAAGCGTATATTTTAATGAATGATGTTTTTTTTCATAAATGGGTTTTGACTACCTACCAGATCTCTTTAGATTTAATTGTTACAATTAAAGTAATAACTTGCGATACGTTTATAAACGTTGATTTATATGAAACTTTATGGGTAATTATAAGAATGATTCCAATTTAAGACTGATGCTAATAGAGCTACAAGATATTTGAATTATTGTAATAAAAAAACTGTGAATTTGAGCAAAATTTGTGTTTTTCTGTTACCCCAACTATCATCCTATAGAGTGTTGAGGAATATAGCACGCTATTTAATGCTTCACGCCAGGAATAGGTCCGAATTCAAAGCAATCTTGCCTTGGAGCAAAGTTTCCTGTTTCATACAGATTACTTTGCTCCAAAAACAAAGTTTAAAAAAAATCTAATGTGTCAACTAACCTGGAACAAATTTCACCCCAAAGTGTAGGTAAACAGTACATATTTCCCATAAAACCATTGAAAGTACCTGAACTCCATATTTATAAAAGATCAGATGCGATTCGTAAAAGTGGAGCCAATTTTGGAGCAAAGTAGGACCGTTTTACGGAATATTCATTTCGTGTTTTGTAATATACCGGATGTAAATCTAATACAGGCGAACCTCTTAACGGGGTTTAGTAGATGACACGAGGGGCCGCACATAGTGTGCCACTAAGAGGGATAGACATAGTCACTTACTACTAAGACGAAAGTGCCACACAGGCACTTAGTGACGTATTCAACGCATTTGTCTGGCACTTACATTTAGCATCTAATGCACACACACACAAAAAATAGTGGCACAGTGATAAGGACGGACGATTATCGTTCTTTTTCACTTCCACTAGTAAAAAGTTTCATAAGAACATCCCTTTCGTTCTTGCTATTATTATAACGTTGTCAAATCCATATTAATCCTACATTCATGGTACTTATTATGTCATCTCATGAATGTAGGATTAATATGGATTTGACAACGTTATAATAATAGCAAGAACGAAAGGGATGGTCTTATGAAACTTTTTACTAGTGGAAGTGAAAAGGAACGATAATCGTCCGTCCTTATCACTGTGCCACTATTTTTTGTGTGTGTGTGCATTAGATGCTAAATGTAAGTGCCAGACAAATGCGTTGAATACGTCACTAAGTGCCTGTGTGGCACTTTCTTCTTAGTAGTAAGTGACTATGTCTATCCCTCTTAGTGGCACACTATGTGCGGCCCCTCGATAAGTACAATGTAATTTAAAAGCGGATGACAAACTGCCGTAACCGTAAAGGCGGCTCTCCACTCGTAAGCGAATTGCGGCGCGACGGGAACGCGAGCGTTGTATCGATTTCGCATATTGTTCGCGCCTTCGCGCCTAGTCCTCCGCAAGATATATTATATTATTCTGTCCAATGAAGGCTTCATTAGAGTGACAAAGACAAATACTGAAAATTAGCGAATTTCGAAGTTCGCTGCAAGGCCGCTGGTTCAATCTAATGGCCGTAATAGATTTACACTCGGTATAATTAATTATAATAGTAGGACAAAACGAATTTAAGAGTTTTTCTCAAAAACACAATGAAATATATTGATGCTATATTCCTTATAATTATAATGACTAGAGGCTATACGTCGTTAGTGTAATCTCATACATACATTTGTGGCACAAGCAACATGGCATTCAGTAATAAAAATAATAACTATAACCATACACGAACTATACCCTTCGTCAATAGAAAACAAATAAAATATTAAAAACTTTGTACACAATTAAGACAAATTTACAAACGACTGCTTAATTTTCCTATTTTGGTACCATTGTTTTGCAGAATGATCAATATTGAATTTATATCAATTATTTCGCATAACCTTAATTATAAATAAACAATTAATAATTTAACTATACATAATTTTAAAAGTTGATAACTTAATAGGAAAACGTAGGTAACTCACGCATTTACGTAGGTAACTTACGCTAATAATTGTGTACAAACTTTTCAGAACTGCTCAATGAGCATAATACAATTTTGGTTTTATCCCCAACTTAAAATATTAGACCTTGAGTCCTCATCATCATCATCATCTTATCAGCCGAAAGACGTCCACTGCTGAAAATAAGCCTCCCCCAAGGATTGCCACAATGACCGGTCCTGTGCCACCCGGATCCAGCGGACTCCTGCGACCTACACCGTCATCAGTCCACCTTATGGGCCTACCCACGCTGTGCCTTTCGGTACGTGGCCGCCACTCGAGAACCTTCCCCTAACGGCCATCGGTTCTACGCGCAATGTGCGCAATGCAAATATTAATATTTATTAGTATTCACGACATCATGTGAAACGCGTTCGCATTAGATTTTTTCTCTTTTGTCATTTTGAATTTGAATGCCTAGTTGCGGAATGTTACTATTTGTACGTGGTTTAGTAGATACAGCTCTTAAAAGTTTTTTTTCATTGCATATTTGAGAAAAACACAATACGTTTATGTCGGCGGGAAATATGGGGTTGCCCGCCTCCGACCCAACCGACTTTTATTATGTCTTAGGCCGGCAACTCTTTTAGTCTCGGCCTCGGAATTTATTATTATTAGGGCTATGCAATGATAATAATAGAATAGTATATAGCCGATATACATAGGTGGGACCACAATCATATTTTTCTATTTTTTTGTAATTCGAGTAGGTAGTAGGTTTAACCATTTGTAATTTTTTAGATGATATATTTTGTTTTATAAAAGAATTTCAATTATATCTCTCGTATAAATTAATAGCACACTGGTTTTGATTGTTTTTTTGAGGAATTTATTTTGTCTTATTCAATTTTTTTTCATTATTTATTCATAAGTATAAGTTTGATATTAGCATTCATTTTTATATCCCTATCAATGGGTATAACGTCATGCCCGAAACGTCAGGATAATATTAAACGTAAGTTTACTATCAATAAAGTATTGCCATTGAAACTGTTGGGGCCAGGTTAATGAGAATCTTATTCTTCATAACATATGTTATGTTTTTAATTTGTTTTCATGTCAATGTGTCTCAAACATTGACATAAAAGCAAATTAAAACAGCATAAAATTACAGTCCAAAGATTCATTTTCGCCCTTCCTAAATGAATTTACTTAATTGAAAAACGATAAATTTTTTATACTAATAGTAAGGGTCACGGTCCATACAAAGTTGAGAAAAATTGTGCGCTGCGAGTTACAGTTTTGTAATTTTAACCAGAGCTAGAGGGTCTCAAAATAGTTGTTTTTAGATGTGGAGGGAAAACCAATTCCCCCCCTGAGCGCGGGGGGAGGGGGGTGAATGTGCATGCGGAAGGGTTGCGTTTAATATTTTTTTACTAATTAATAAGGCCTACTATGCATTGTTTGGTATCATTTTCGTATAAAACGGACCTGGAAAATCCATTTTTTATCATAAACATGAGCAATTTCGTATAAAAATGAAGATTTCTTGGAGTAAAAGTAAAAAAGTTACCGTTTTTATTTTAATTTAAGCGTCATATAAGTATTAAAAAACAAACTTATCCAATGTAAAAAAATTGTGTAAGATAGCATATTTATTGCAGTTTTTTAAAATATACACATTTTGTAGTCTTTCATACAAAAATTCACTGAAAAAAAAAATTACCTGACGCGTACCTCCAACAAAAACCTCCGCGTAATCTCAAAAAAGAGACTTTTGTGCCGGCAACTGCTCATAGATTATACATATTTTTGTACTTGCATATTATTGTTCATATTACAATTGTAAATATTTATTGATATGAAAGTAAATTGAATATTTTCTGATCTTCTTTTTTTAAATAACCTAAGATTATTAAGAATTTTATTTGATCAGAGTCTATTTTTAGATTTTCTCGATTATTGTATACCGCGTGTATATTATATATCTGGTCTATCTGATCACATGTATGATATATAGTATCTGATCATATGAATCGGAATGAGTAATCATTTTTACAAGTGTCATTAGGTAATGATCTCATTACCAAAGACGATAAAGGTAATTTTCACTAACCGGGACTAAACAACTAACCCAGTTCACCCACGTTAAAAGTTTATATCATATGGAATTTGTCAATCAATTGTTAAACGTTTACTTCATAAAACATCATTATTACCATATCAGCTGAAAGACGTCCACTGCTGAACATAGGCCTCGCCCAAAGATTGCCACAATGACCAGTCCTGCGCCACTCGCATCCAGCGGACTCCTGAGCGGACCCCACCATAGCCCTCTCCATTGCCCATTCTAAGCGACAACGTTTCAGTACCGTATGTCATCAGTCTTTTAAATCTTTGATCAGTGTGTGTTACCACATTGATCAAATACTTTTGTCTTCAAGAACTGCGGAATATTGGACGGAAAGATGTGTCGTAGCTTCCCAAATGCTGCCCAACCTAGTCGGATTCGATGATGGACCTCTTACTCAAAGTTGGACCTACCTACTGGGTAACTGGGTAGCTTGTCTACACCTTCGAGTTTAGTCTACGATTGTAACGGGAGTTTTCGTCTTATCCATGTTGATCCTAAGACGAACTCGCTCGAAGGCGCTACTGAGGTCAGCGAGCATCGTACTGAAATCTTCCAAGGTCTCAGCCAAGACCACCGTATCATCAGCGAATCGAAGGTGAGTGAGGTACTCGCTGTTTATGTTGATACTCACCTTTTCCAGTCCAGTCTTAAAGACATCTTCCAGTGCAGCGGTAAACAGATTAGGGGAGATGACACCTCCTTGCCTGACTCCCCGTTGCAGTATAATATGCTTCAAGCTCTGGTCTTGGAGTCGGATTGACATAGTGGCGCTTTCGTACAAGCACCTCAACATTTCGAAATAGCGGTAGTCTACTTGGTATCGTTAAAGAGACTGCAGTACGCCCAGAGTTTCGATCAAATCGAAGGCCTTGGGGGTTACCATGACGTACTAATGCGATTCAGTTTAGGTTCTGGGAAAGGGGCAGTGATACACGACTCGTATAGCCTTGTCCCTTTCTCTCGACCTAAATTAAACCGCATTAGTACGTCATGGAAGCCCCCCTTATCGTACTCCACAAACGCTAAACGCTAAACAGAGGGGCAGGTTATACCTATTCCTCGGTCTTCTGTATAACATTTATGAAACGCCAATTCGGAAACCGGCTTGTTCGGGAGGTTGGAAGTCATCAAGCCTGCGTGCAAGACGATTCGTAATGACTCTTGAAAACATCTTATAAATATGGCTCGGAAGTGAGATGGATCGTAGTTCTTCAATAAGGCGTTGTCACCTTTTTTCCAGAACAGTACCACCACTCTTCTGTTCCATGCCTAAGGCGTTCTCCCTTCCGGAGTTGAACAACTTCTGAAGGGCCATAAGGATTGGTTTACCACCTGGCTTCAGATGCTCAGCTATAATTCCGTCTTCCCCAGACGCCCTGTTATTTTTAAGCTGTTCAAGAGCCATTCTAATATCACATAGGCTGATGTCTCGTATATCCTCTGTATAGTGCCGGGTCAGTCACTTACTTCATAAGAAATTTATCAATTATCAAATTCCGTGTGAAATAAACGTTTAACCCGGGGTGCTTGGTTAACCCAGGTTGATGCAATTTGCCCTAACAGGCATTATGGAGTATTTTGTTTACGCAAAATCACTAAATTCCCGCAGTAGAAACGTACTGTCAACAATAAGTCAAAGCAACGTCCCTTTTTTATTCGAGGTACGCGACATGTGCAATTTTTTCACAACTTATTTTTGCATGGAAAGTTCCAAAAAGTATATATTTTTAAAAACTACAATAAATATGCTATCTTGTAGTATTTTTTTTTATTTTCATATATTTATTTGGTAATACTTATATAACGCAACAATCAAAATAAAAACGGTGATAATTTTACCTTTATACCAATATTTATTTTTTTGTATATGAAAATCCTCATGTTTATTATCAAAAATGAATTCCCCGTGTCTTTTTTATATGAAAATGATACCAAACAATGAATAGTAGGCCTAAATATTAGACGAAAAAATTTTATACATAACCCTTCCGTTTGCACATTCACCCCCCTCCCCCCTCGTTCAGGGGGGGAATTGGTTTTCCCTCCACATCTAAAAATATTTATTTTTACACCCTCTAGCTCTGGTAAAAATTACAAAACTGTAACTCACAGCGCACAATTTTTTCCATTTGGACCTCTACTATAAAGTTTAATACCCCAAAGGAATAAAGGGTTAGTGGAGTAAGAATTAATGGAAAGAACACCCAATAGGTATAAAATAATATAAAAATGCAATAAATACCTACAGAGTAATAAGAATATTACCGGAACCAAAGACAAGATTTACCTTCGTATTTTGGAGAAACAGGCACCCTAGCCGAGACGTCCACGGCGTCCACCGCTTAAAACATTCTAAGTACGACTACCTAGTTATCAGGTAAGAATCTGCTGACCGTTTACCCCCAATACGAGAGAGACATGATCCCCCGGAATCAAAAGTCTAGGGGGTAAATAAATCCAGTGTAGCTTTTCGTTCAATAATTAATATAATTAATTAATTATCTTACTTGTTGCACAATTTTGTGGTTACCTAGCGATGAACAATTAAAAACAAAAACCTTAATTTTTACAAAACTAAAACTAAAATTATTCTACTCGTAACCTAAATATTAAATATAAAAAACGTCCCTAAAAGGTCCCCTGCCTCCAGAAAACTACGTAAAATGCTGGCGACATTCCCCCTTTGTAACGCCAAACCCAGCCTCTGGACAAAGGACGACCCAGCCCTAGAATCGCCCGAGACACCAATCAGCCGACACTTCCTTGATTATCCTTTTAGTGTTGGAGGACCAAGGACCCAGTGCCTCCATAGCAAGCGCGGCAAACTCGTATTCGTTCGTTAAAAACGCATACTTGCGGCGCTTGAGTGTCTGAGCCTGGTCCGCGGCTGATCCAGGCCTCCGAGAAGACCTTTCAGCGTAGGACGGCCCCAACATGTCGACGCAGGTGACGTCACATACCAAGGGGCGACCGAAACTCCCTGGCACGAGAGTGCAGCCGTCAGGTCAGCCGCCGAAAGACCTGAAAGCTCTAAAGTTGCGGGAAGAGAGGCGGACCAAATCGTTTAAAGTAGAATGCCTGTAAAGGCGACCAGCGCTCATCCTGCAGGACAAGCCATGTCGACCCAGAGCATCCACCGGCTGGGCACAGCGACTGCAAGCATGTAATTCGCAAATTTTTAAGTCCAGGCGCAGGCAAATCGCGATCCGGAGCGCAACCGGCTCAAACACGGTGCCCAAGTTGCGCGATGGCAGTGCGTGCAACCAACACCCTGACTCCTTTTCCGACAGAGCCAGCAGCCTAGCCCGTTCTAGGTGGTCATGGCAACCCTGCAGAAGCTAGTGCCGCAACCTGACATTATGCACGTACCACGCCACTTGGCTTGACTTGTCCTCCGGGACCTGCTCGGCGGAATGGTCTGCCGCCCACGCCGATTCTGCCTCTGCCATGTACGACACCACTACGCTAGCGGTTGAAGGAGTATGAACAATACCGCCAACAAGAGTGCACGTGCCGTGAAAACGTTTTCGAAACTATTCATATCTTAAAATTTTTATTCCCAAATCTAAAAATAAGAGGGTTAATCAACCATCCCCAGTTTACCCTGTTTATATTGCCTGGGCAATTTAATTACTTAATTGTTAATTCATAATGCCCAAAAGTGTTTTCAAATTAGTTACCGATACCTTAGGGTACTATGCACATGTGTTCATGATAACAAATAACTTTGGCACTGGAACTCATATCGAAATCATGAAAAAAAACTTGCGCACATGTATACCCTAAAATATCAGTAACTAATTTGAAATTATCCTGCATGCATATAATGATGGTCCAAAACTATACACATACTCCTTCCGATAAAAACGAACTAGAAAAACATAAAACGATAAAAATTTGCCGTTACTTCACTTCCTCTATAATCGGAGAAAAAAAAGTATGGCGTGGATTCGTATCGTACAATAGCCGTATCGTATCGAGTAGTAACGTAACATTATATCATTGTGTTACAATACTAAGAATGACTAATATTACCAGCGGAGTACTATATATAGAAAAGCTGTTTATAGTCAGTGTTTTTTTTTGTTTCAACTAAATTATTCCAAAATTTCACTCTGGTTTTTACTCCGGATCAGCAGCGGCCCTACCGCGAAAAACGTTATTCGTAAATTTCGAGGATTTGTCTCTCTCACTCTAATGACGCCTTCGTTTGAGTGACAGAGAATAATCCTCGAAATTTACGAATTTCGATTTTAGCAGTAGTAGGCCAGGTCTACCTTTTTTTTTAATACTACCTAAACGGTGACAAACAAGTATAGGTAACGGCCACCTGATTAAAACAAAACTCCCGCAACCTATGAACACACAATAAAAGGTCGTGAAAAATGGTGACACATGCTCGTTGCCTACCCTTTTTTTTTTTTTTTTTTGATTACCCAGAGGAATGCATTGAATTGCATACCACTACGTAACATAGGGCCCCCGGGGGTGAGAGCCGAATATTACGCATTGGTTATGTGGGGCTCTCTAGTCCACTAAAGACTAGCCTACCCACTAAACCTCTGGGATGCTGCCAACCCCTGTGCCGTAGTGGTGAAGCCATGGGATCGCGAACATGTCACCACGACTCCACCGGCACTTTCGCCCTAGGGCGAACCCTCACCGAAAGACACACTGTAGCATAACCAGCATGCCTTACCCTCACCACTTCCCCAAGCCCCCAGGAAGCAGAGACCGCCACCGTCACACGGTGCTTCGGTCCCACCCTCTTGGCTGCGGGAGGACAAACGCCCCTACCCCGCAGCTCGCCATGGGAGGACAAACGCCCCTACCCCACGACGTTTGGCTGGTATTCGCAGAGGGAAGACAGCAAGCGCGCAACTGAGCGGCTATCCTCCCCCTCCCAGGGTGCACCACGAGGAGGAACCAGCCCTGCACCCCGCTCGTTGCCGACCCTGCAACAACAACATCGTTGTTGTCATCGACATGTGGCCTGGTAAAAGTTTCGGTAAATCCCGCATCGTCGACACTGCACCATCGTGGAAGTCTGAATACGTTACGTACTCGTCAGTATAACGCAATACTACGCACACGCTAGCGCTAACGCACCACTTATAGTAAGGTACCTGAGACTTATTTTGACGTGACAACGTCTTATAAATTGGTTTGCCGGGTGACACTTCAAGAAACTGCGTTACGCTCCGCTCACGTTATGCGCTCACAATGAGAGCGAGTGAGAGGCACGCGTCCCTTCCACTCGGGCATGGTTAGCCCGCCTAAGAGCGAGAGAGACAGACATAAAAAGTGAAAGTCGTTGTCACGTAAAACTTTCGCCCGTATACCGACTTTACAGGCAACCAATTTTTTTATTTTACATAATTTTAAGTCCACTCTCCACTCGTGTTCGCGCCTTTTTGTCGATATTTTGGGCCGCGTTAAGGTGATGCGAAGTGCGAACTTGTAAGACTTCACATTATGGCATGCCTACACTGTTGACAAGTTTATTTCTCATATGTACATTTATATGATAGTTATCTAATTTAATTTCCTGGTCAAATTTATTGAAAATATAAAAATATATTTAGTGAAATAACCAGTAAGAGCTCGTGCCGCAAAACCAATCCGATCAGCCGACGCTTCGGTGTCGGCATCTTGCCATGAACTAGATTGGAAAATCGCCATGACGGTGCAGACATACATCAGCGTCGCGGTATGTTCTCGCCGCAAAGTCGCGGCGCGATTCGCGCACATATTCTTTAAAAATCTAAAAAGGTTTTAAATTCTTTATAATGCAAAATAAAACATTACAAATTAAATCATTCAAAAATACGACATCGAAAGACTAAATCCGCTCCCCACTCATTAGTCAATCGTGGCACGCGACTGCTCAGTGATAGGGTCCACTTGTAAGTACGAACGTAAGTGTGACAGGCAACATGTCGGTCGTGGTTCGCGGTTGACCCAATCGATATTTGATTAATATCAAAGTTGAGTCAACCATGTGGAACCATTGCTAAAAATGGTTGATCACGACGGTTGGCGATTAGACCCGATGGAGTAGAAGAGAATACCTATGAAATCGACTGCATACTCACGCTAAGCAATGAAACAAAGTTCCCGCCGCGATCCGCTCACGAGTGGGAAGTGGGGAGCGGTTTAACGTCGCCAAGATTTCGCATGCCGTGTAGGTGTGCGAGGTGTGCTAGCGGTGTTAATCAATGTCAAATGTGACGTTAGCAGCAGCTGAACAAATCTAACCTTGACCATAGACAGATCGTAGAGTGATGCAATGTGAGGAAAATTTTTAAAATATTATATAAAATCCCTGCTAGTCCACAATTTTACTATTTTGGTAAGTATAAGTGTATTTAAACGGTGAACTTATAATGTTTAAAGTAAGAGAGTATTACAACGTCTTAAAAATAGAACGGTTATAAGAAACAATTTAATGTAAAGTCTGTTAACTTTTTCAGAACTATGGCCAATCCACGCCCGGTCTTCAATTATAATGACGAATCTCAGACAGAAAAATTTGCCAGGAAGTCTAAGGATTCTCCTTTCATGATAATAGGTAAAGTCAATATTTTATGTTCTTTGAACTGATTATGATGATTGTGAAGGTTATTCTTGAGTGTCCTTATTATATTAAATTGTCGAAATTATACTTTGTATTCTAGCTTTCACTAAAATAATTTTAACAAGAGACAAATTTCTTACAGTTATATCAAACTTCAACAAATCCCTCTGTAGTACTTAAAATTTACATGATCAATTCTGAAGTAGTATGTATAGGTATTATGCATATCTGAGTAAGAAATTGTGATGTCTTCCATGACCATGTAAAAATTTGAGGATATCTTGGTGCAGCTGAAACATGTCTTAGACAACTTTAGGGCATGCATTTTCTTTGTCCAGAGCCAGAGGCTGAGTTTAGTGGTGACAGTCCATGCCCTCTTCACAGAGTAACGGTTACTCTGTGAAGAGGGCATGGTGTTACTCTATGAAGAGGGCATGGTGGGGGTCTGTGGGTGTAGATTGCTTTTTAACTCAACAGTTTTTAATATAATTTTTTTTATTTCATTTTCATGGCAGTACTAAATTTATTTGAAGTGTGATGTAATAAGAAATTTGACAAAGTATTGAGGTTACGAAAATAAGATTAACAAATCATCATAAAACTAATACATATTATATGTAAGCGTTTTAGTAAAATGTGTCACCCGTCACTGATCTTGAGAACAGAATATTGCTTGTATTTTATACAATTTATGTAAGTGTCCTCAAGGTCAGTGACAAAGTTTGTTGTTTTACTAAATACATTTACATTTCATGCTCCTTAATGCATATGTTAATCTGACCTTTTCTATGTTGATAGGTATTTTAGGGCTGATTGGCGTTTGTGGTGTGGGGGCTTATAAATTCAAAACTCGAGGTAAAATGAGCACAAGTGTGTTTCTCATGCAGTTGCGTGTCGCCGCTCAGGGCACGGTAGTGTCCTGTCTGACTATAGGTGTAGCATACACATTAGCTAAGCAACATTTATTCAAGGATACTAAAAAAGACGAATAAATTCCGATATAATTGTATATTTTGCGTGCAGAAAGGCTTTAAGCCTTGTTTAGTACAGAATATTAATCAATCAGTTTTATAAAATATTTAACTTTGCTCCATTGTATAACTGTAGCATAAATTACAATTAAGTAAAATATTGCCGTAATTGTGGTGATAACTACATGAATTTTGTGGCCTGCAATTTTATTTATACAATTATCTCATGGATCTGAATGAAAATAAATGTAAATTTGTCTAATGTAAAGATTTAAAATGCGTAAGAACAAATTTTAACATACATATAAGACTCCGTCATGTGCATCAGAGCTAACCATGTGGTAATGAACTAATAAATATCAGAACACCATGTTATTATTAAGAAGGTATGAGTATAAATGTACAATACATATTTATAAGCACAATATCAGGTGCCATAATTATGTTTATGGTTATGATGGCTACTATATACAAATATAACTGGCAGCCAGTAACTTAATGGGAAAAGTATTGTTTGGCAAATGTGTCACTCAATTTCGAAATAATGTACAAAAAAAGTAACCAAAAATCATAAAATCATACTGTAGCTATCCCTACTTATAGCATTCATGTGTACCTACCAGTAACATTCTAACCGACAAAGAATATTTTAGGTATGTACTTGAAATAGAAAATAATTTTTTAAAAATATTTTTTTTGGTAGGTATGGAAACTAATTTGCATATTGTTTAGATGTTATGTAGTCTATTATACATAATATACATATGTATTACATGTTTGTAGTCTGTGTAGCGGTAAAGCGCATATGGTTTATTTAATAAGGTAATAAAAAAACAGCCAGATCTGATTTTTAGTTAAGAAATCGTGATTTAATTTGAAAAGTCTGTGATTAAAACACTAGTCCTTTAGATATAAGAAAAATGTTAATCAACGTCTTTAATAAATAAGCGAATATGTCACTTAATTTGATATACGCACCTACTTAATTATTTCACTGTATCTATCAGACTAAGATGGCGATAGGTACTGCAGATATATGATATATGTAGTGCCTATGCCTACATACATAGTAGGCCACTGAGCCAACGAGAAACGCCAAAAATTACGATGCATGTTTCTTAAGGTGCGGTTAAACTATAAGAGCATTCGCTGTTCTAACCTCCCACTCTACGAAATTCGATCGGTGCACAAAACGTGATTGGTTGATTTCTTAGAACGGGCGCTAGAACAGCGAATGCTCTTTTAGTTTAACCGCACCTTCAATGTGCGTTCAAACTAAAAGAGCATTCACTGTTCTAACCTCCCACTCTATGAAAATCGATCGGTACACAAAACGTGATTGGTTGATTTCGTAGAACGGGCGCTAGAACAGCGAATGCTCTTTTGGTTTAAACGCACCTTTAATGCCTACATTCAAGAATATAGTGCTAAAACATGCATGCGATCTCAGCATTTTAATACTGTACAAAACTGCTGTAATTTCATGCATGTGCTTAACAAAAATTATCGATGTTATGGCTAGCGTTAAATACTTAATTTGTAGCAACCAAAGTAGCCAATTGTTGAGATCAGAATACACGCTATGTTCAGTATGGTGAAGATGTACAAACAGCAACACTCCTAACGGACCATTAAAGACAGAGCAGAGAGAAAATGAAAGAGATAAATATAGTTATATTATGTCAACTTCAAATTAAACAATACACGGGAATGTTGATCGTTCGCACTGTTCGCAACTTGGTCGAATAATACAAATCGGGTTCCGAAATCTTATGAGACTAGTATCACGACTTCGGCCGAACTCTGCTGACCAATGGGGCAGGCATTGCTACGGTTAACCAATGATCGCTCGCGGTTTCTTCGGAAGGTGACATTACCATGGTTACGTAATAACAAAAACGTTTAACCAATGATTGATCTCGATTTTTCCGGAAGCTGACGTTACTATAGTTACGTTATATATAACATCCGCTTTAGTCCTGGAGACGTCAATCTAACTTCAGAGCCGGTAATTTGACTGCTAAGCTGCTATGTAGAAATTTTCGTTCATTTTCCTTTCAACGGCTGTCACTGACAGATATTTTTTCAAAGTTAGAATTTCAGCCAGAAACTATCAAGTCTTTAATAAACATTTGTATGGCTACTGACAGATTAAAGGATTATAGGTAGACTGTCAAACGTCTATCTACCATATTTCCACAAAGGTTACATAAGTATTCAACTAACGTCAACTAAGAGATGTGATGAATTATAATAAAGACAGCAATAGCATTTGTCTCTGTCAATGAAAATAATAATTTAAAATTGCCCGATATAGGCACTGGTCTCACCGCGAGCTACTAAGCCATGAACTATCGGCTATAAACACTAACATAAGATACGCACTCCCGTGTAAATAAAAGAGACACGGCGATACTCGCCCAGCTATCAGCTATCACCGCCGGGCGAGTATCGCCGTGTCTCCTTTATTTACACGGGAGTGCGTATCTTTTGTTCGTGTTTACTATCGGCTGTAAACAAGCAAGCCGCAAGCTACTTAGCTTGCGGTGAGACCAGTGCCTAACATCGTCCTGAAGCCCATAAAGAAAACAAAAACATGGCTATTTGTAAAAATATCTTGACTTGGAAAAATACCTCGCCTATTAATGTCAGATAAATCATGAAACCCGATTTGAAGAAACCGTGATTTAATTACTAAACGGTTTTAGACAAATCTATGAAGAACTGTCGTTATCCAGTTTCCACAAGGAACAACGGCATCTAGCGTCTAATAATGGCCGATAGCTAATTCTTAATTTTCGTAGACGAAGGAATTTTTATTAGTTTTCAAATACTGAAATTTTGACGCAACAAAGATTCGATGACATATCATCGGGGACCATCGGAAATGTCGCGATCGTGCCTACTAACGAAAAATATCGAACCCATAATATTACACGACCAAATTGCATCCTTTGCCAAGCGGCTCAACATTCCTATGTAACTGACATGTGACTGTAAGTGTGATTCTCTTTCATGCAATATTTTCAATTTCTGAAGTGTATACCTAGCTGTGTTGCTGTTTGTACCGAACTAAATTATTAGTAATTATTTATTACCGATAAAATTATACCGAACTAAATTTATTTCTCCACTTTGACTGCTACAAAGTATTTGACGCTGACTTTACTAGACTATATTAAACTACCGCAATGTCGATTATCACTTGTACTTACAAGGCTGTCTTAGTGGGACATGACATGAGCCATATACTTAATGTTTTACTCTCTCTACTTAAATGATTTACTCTCTCCCATAAGAAACCAAAAACACAGGAGTTCAGTTAATGAATGGCTATTCATATTCATATGAATTGTTCAAATAAGTTGTAAGTGTGGTAAAGTTACGTGATTGATAATGTTAATAGAATAGGCACTTTTCTGCTAACTTCCTATTTATTTTATACTTTTTGTCAAGTATGAGCTAGACCTTAGACTTATAAACTAAACATTAAATCTATCTTTTTTGTCCCTATGGGACATTCAGACATGTAAATTAAATATCTAGTAGGTACCAAGTAAATTGTATCATTATATCCTAGTACCTAATTATTGTATATGTAAGGTGGAAGTACTAGTACCCGACGTACCAATACCCGCCATCATAGCTTGAGTTGCCATTGATAAGATAAAATCAACTATTAGGGCATTTAAACGATGAAAAATGTAATTGCCTTTAATGCTTCATATCATCCCAAGTTTGAGATAAATAGCTTATATCTAAATTATTTGCATAATTTTAAGACAGGCTGACATTTATTACAGTCGTATTAGTATTTCCAAGTCCCAGTATGTGACATTGAAACTTGTACTGAGGTGCCATCTATTGGGACTGCCAGCAAAAGCACCTGACACTTACTCGTACAATGGAGTTGACTGAGAAAATTTTGAGAAATTTCGATATTGTCACCCTTTATAGTATTTTATAATACATGCTATTTAACCGAACTTACAAACTCGTCTCCCAAAACACATGACAATACTTTATGTAGATTTATATAGGTATAAGCAAAATATCGTGATTAAAATAAATATTCTCTGTTGACATGTTAGTCACTGGTACTTCTACCTTATACTTACAGCTCTGAAAGCTGCGGTCAGCCGTGTATTATATTCTCAGACAGAAAGGAGGATGTTGTGAAAACAACTAATATTGAAGCTTATTTTTGAGTTCCGTATTTAGCTAAAATGACAATACCTAAATGGTTGAGTCATCTTTTTGGCAGAGCTGTAGGTATCCCTAGCGCTTTTGCTCTCATTAGGGCTGCCATCTCGAAATTCTTAAAATTTCTTAAACTAGTTAAAAATCCCGGAAATGTAGTGAGAAGTTTCCTCGCACGACAAGTGCGTTTTTGAAACACCCCCCGAATACTCGCCCCACGGACCGCTTCCAAACCAGGACAAATCCGGGGAGACCCGGACGGATGGCAGGCCTAGCTCTCATTAATGATGTGGATCCGGTACGTGAAACGAGCCACAGGAAGTTTAAAACTTGAAAGAGGATAATGCTCGGATCTCAATTATACAGGGCGCACGCGAGTATTGCGAGAAATTTTAATGCCATTATTAAATACAGGGTGGGAAAAACTAATGCCACATGGATAACAACTATAACTTAAATATTGCAAATAGCACATTTTGTTTTATTTGTTTTTTAAAAACATTAATTTCTGCATTTAACCATTTGGCAGCTCTGTTAAACTATTCAATTTGGAACCTTAAGTGTTTCGAAATTGATTTGGTTTTGTTTTTTATATGACAGCAAATTATAATAATTGGCAACACAATACCCATTTAAGGGTTAAGGATTTATGAAAAATCGCTTGCTTCGGTCGGGACTCGAACCAGTCAAATGTGACAAAAAAATACGTGCTGTATTTTATGACGCAGATTGAAAGGGTTACTGGTAGTGATAAGGTTCATTTTTTTCTAAATTACAACTACAATCAGAATAACGGAAGGCCATGAAAAGACATCATAAAATACGTTACTTTTTGACACATTTGACCTGTTCGACTCCCGACTGAGGCAAGTGATGATTAAATGCAGATTTTTTGTTTTTAAAAACAAGGGAAAGGCTACCTTACACAAAATGTGCTATTTACAATATTTAAGGTAGTTGCCATCCATGTGTCATTAGTTTTTTCCAGCGTTATATAAAATTGCCTGGATTCCGCTTGGTTTCACAGTTAATTGCAACTTATTTCGAAATATGTTTTTCGTCATAGGTAACTATAGATAATACTTAGTTTTGATAACTATGCTACCACAATGTGTTCTAATCTTACCACACCTTTTGTACCAAAAAATAAGAAAACACTTAACGAAACGGATTGTTTGTAGCAATGTTGAAAAGTATAAAAGTCTAAAAAAAAAATTTGGTCTTTTCGTTGAGGCACATACTCATTTGACGTCTGTAGTACATACCTAGTCAAAATCTCTGGCAATGTTCGTGAGCAACCTGCATTACGGGTCCTGAAAAGCTAGTTTTTGTTACAGTTAAAAAAATAAATATAGATTCGCTGATTGACGGAGTATTTTATTTCTAAACCACGACATAACTGATCACAGTACGCTTAGCACTTGATTGGTATGTCAGTATGTCGCCGCGAGATAGATTTTACATCTATTACTAACTAAATGGGGATGGATGGACTATCTCAAGGCAACATATTGTCGCACTAATCCTGTCCTAAGCCTACTGATTAACCCTTTGACAGCCAATTACGGCTATACAGGCCTACCGCGAAAATCGCAATTTCGAGAATTCGTCTCTGTCACTCAAATGAAGGCGTCATTAGAGTGGGAGAGAAATTTTTCGCGGTAGGGCCGCAGGGTGGGCCATGTAAGCCTACGTTTCAATTCTGTCTGTACTAAACACTGCAATATGAATCGACAGAATCCAGAACCCGGTCCCGCCATTATAAGGTTTAATGGCGGGACCAGACTTTTGTCTGTTTGAAAGTTTGAATATAACTTTGAAATAGAAGAGGAACTATTAAAAAATAACAAAAAGTAGCAAATAGTACCAATTCAGTACTAAACAATGCAATATTAATCGATCGAATTCTGGATCTGGTCACGCCATTATAATGGTTATACTTACCTATTTTTCTCTCAGTTGGTTCAAAGTTAATAAAAAATAAAATAAAACAAATCTGGAATGCTTTCTCATTAACTTTTATTTTTATACATAAAATGCAAATATAATTCATTAGTAGATAAATAGGCAATAAGCTTACAAATTTCAATTATTCATTAAAAATAGTTTCTAAAAAGTGTATAATATTTTCACCGGTGTAAACGAACTTTTTAATAGGAATCAGTTTTGCTACAATCTGATAACGATTTACGCATTTTAAGACTGCAGTTAGGAATAGTTAGATCGTCCTTTTCAGATGCGGACTGCTGGCGCCCCAACGCCGACGTTAGTTTGACGGATGACAACTCGTCGGCGTTACTGAACAGCCCGTTAGATAAATTGGAGCTCGAACTGGAGTGATACGTTACAGATTTGAATAGCTTCACGGGTGTAGACGTTCGCGCTCTGTTGTTATTGCCGCTAGGTGCACTCTCGCCCGAATTATCATGCACAGATTGTACCGAATTCTTCAAGTCTTCCGGTAGTTTCGTTTCGAACAAAGACACAAACTCCTGATTAGTATCGTTCCTGTTCGACTTATCCGTGAAAGTTATTTTCTTTGCCAATTCTTTGGTCAAAAATTCTTTTACAGTCATGTTATTTGTAAATGAGGTCTGTTGTTCTGCATTTTTAGATGTATCCAAAGGGCGGCGCTTTAAGGCAGGTTTCTTAGAAATGTTAGATACAGACCAGACGGCTTCTGCCATTGGCTCATCTTGTTTTGTTACATTTTTGAACTTGATTTGTGATAAACTCGAACTGGAAGTGTTCGACGAGGAAGACAAGGCTAATCGTTCTTTCGTTTTTTTCAAAGTAGAAGAAGCCCAGCCCATTCCGAGCTTTTTAAATGCGTTTTCCAAGTCGGGATTCGATGAAATGCTTAACGAGTCCGATGTTTCACCTACGTTTTCTTTGTTTGCGGCCAGTTTTGATTCGCTCTTGTCCTTACGGACTTTTGACAGAGCTAGAACAGATAACGTAGATTCGGAAGATATCGTTGTGGAATTCATATTAGACGCTGTATCAAATCTAAAAGGTTCATTGATGAGTTTTCTTTTAAGCAATTCAGCCACCACGTCTGGTAAACTACCGTCCGAATGAAGAGAGCTAATGTCGTCTGTCAATCCGAGATCTTTAGATAAATGTTCTCGTTTCATATGTGTACTTCTTTCATAATGGTCACGGGCATATTCTTGAAGACTAACGAATGGCCTTAACATGATTTCATTAAATTGATTTAGGTCCATCATTTGTAACTTAGTATCCTCTGACGAATCACTAGATATCACTTTATTTCTTTCATGTCCTGATTTATCATCTAAATTTAGAACCGATTTTATATTTAACTGGTGTTCCAACTTATCTTTTTCATCGTTCCTTAAGTCAGCAACGCTGTTAATAGATTGATTTGTGTTTATGGATGGTTTAAATTTTACGCTTAAAGGAGAATCGACCTCAATAACAGTGGAAAGTTCGTGTGGAACAACCTTATCTTGTGGACGTCTTAAGTTGATTCTGAGTAGTGCGGGTGGGGGCCTATTCCGACATTTCACGTTATTTTCACGATGTTCATCGATTGTGGAAGCGGATGAACCGGATTGACTGATACAGTCAGGATTACTGTTCTCATATAAATCATTATCGGGAGTTTTCACTGGAGGAAATTCAACTTTACTTAGTTTAACACCTGTTATTAGAGTTTCGTAGTCAGTGGAGTCGTTATTATACTGATTTCCACTATTTCTCACAGCATCTGGTCTAACATTTAAATCAATATTTTCGGCAGAGGCCAATTTATCTGATTTATGATCTGAATCTGATGTGGAATCTGCCGTTGAGACTTGGCTGTAGGCTAAAGATTTATTTTTTCTAACCTCTTCTAATACTTTAGCCAAGTTTGACAATCGTTTAGTGCACTTTTCTGTAAGGTCTGCAATTTTTTCCATGTTCTGAAGTTTATCTTCGGCTAACTTTATTAAATTAATTTCACCATCTACAGTACAACTTGTCTGTGTTGAAGTATTGATGGGCTTTGATGAGTTTTCATCATTACTATTGCAATTAGATGACGTAGCTTTTGGTTGTTCTGAAGAAGAATATTTATACCTGTGTGAATCTTTACTTATTATTTTAGTGTTTAAAATAATGTCTTTGTCACTAGATTCGAGGGTAGATTTGCCAGGATCTGACGGAATAATGCCATGTTCGCGCGTTGCACTATCAGGAACAAGTTTTTTTGGTGTGTTTGTAACATTCGTTTTTGTAGAGATATTGCTTGTCTTCGCGATAATTTTTTTCGATATATTTAATGACTTCACTTTATGCACTCTTGTATTTTTTGAATTTCTCATTCGCGTTTTCAAATTCCTTGCGATTTTCCTTTTACTTTTAGGTTCTTGTTCTGGCCGAGTAAACATTGCATGTGTTTCATTATTATGCAGAAATATGCGCTGCCTCAGAAGACTCTCAAACTGCTCCAAATCACCACTGTCCAGACGTAAGTTACGACGTTGGCATTTTTTATTAGTGAGGTTAGTGGGTACATTAATGATAGAACTAGCAGGAGTGTTCACTGAGCTACAATCCTGACTCATTACTTGAATTGCTTTGATACCTTCTCGATTTAAAGAAAGTAATTTATGAATATACTGTTTAATCATAGGGTTAAGATAAATTTTGCCAGGTAATTTCTCAGTATGTCTGCTAGTATTTCTTTTATGCGTAACACCGTGTTTAGAGTTCCACATATATCCATTTTGTTTTGTGGTGTTTTTACGATGATGTTTTATTTTATGATTATCGTCCCTCGTATTACACTTCAAACATGTATTATTCCTAACAGAAGCTGATGTATATTTATTTTCTTCACGGTAGATATCAGCAAGAAAATTCAACCTATCCACTTTAGGTTTTGTCGATATGTTCTGAAATATTTTACAGCTAGAGTATTTTTTGCAACGATGGTCTCCTTGAATAAGGTTTTCTTTTTCCTGGTTTTCAATGTTTCTATAGGTCCGGCGTGTTTTCTTACACGGCTTGTCGTTTCGCCTAAAGAAATGCGGTAGTACTACTTCCGGAGGACTCATGTAGGCAGTAGACGTCGACGAACTCATGTGTATGTAAACCGGCCTCACGTTGCGCGGGCTCGGCGTTGTCTGGGTGCACGTTGACGTTGCAGTTCGCGCAGTCAACTCGCTCCTCGCAAGAGATTCTTGTATTGGTTCAGTCAACGATGTAGAAACGCTTCTATCGTGTGTGGTTTTAGAGAATTTTAATTCATCATTCGCAGCTTTACTCGTACACTGTTTGCTATCACCTATGAAATTTCCTCCGTTAGCGGAGTTGCTATTAGTAGCATTATCAAATTTCTGATCAACGGAAAGTGGATCAGATGTTGCTGTATGATTAGTGTATTCACTTAAAACTTTTTGTTGACCGTCATTTTTGTGTACCAAAGGCTGGCCTTCATTTATTGTAGAATTTTTCGTGGGTTCGTTTCCAATGTTCGCAGTTATTACCTCAACCTGCTCATCTTCAGTATTCACCACTTCTTTCGCATCGTTTTTCCTAAGTTGTATAATAACTTCATAAGCATCATTTTTGAGAAAACCGGAGGCGCCAATGTATATATTACCTTGCTGTTTTTGCCTATCGTCTATTAGCTTGACGAAGCTCGCACCCTGCGCCGACACGGCGACGGCGGGTGGGATGGCGGAGGCGGCAGGGGTGGCGGAGGCGGATGGGATGGCGGAGGCAGCAGGGGTGGCGGAGGCGGATGGGATGGCGGAGGCGGCAGGGGTGGCGGAGGCGACGGGGGCAGCAGAGGTGGTCGTTTCCTCCGTTGCACTCGCCAACGAATCCTTCGTCATTTCACTATTCACACTATGGCCTTTGCATTTCGCAGACGAGCATTTTTTTCTGGAACATAATTAACCATTTATTAATGTAACCATTGCCCATGTCTTATATGTATAAATAAATAAATAAATATCTTGGGACATCTTACACAAATCGACCTAGTCGATGTATACATTTATATACTGGCAGGTGGGTGCAGTTCAATATAGTTATATTAACTTAATACCTCGTTTGAAGAAGTTCATCCCTCGCGTCCGTACTGAGAGAAGCGGGACCTGTAAATAAAAAAGTGTGTATTTATATTCACGTATCTATGTCAACATTACCTATATTCCTTGTCGTTTGCACAATTAAAATAGAAAACATCGTTTTTTTCAAACTTGCAATGATGTTAACATTACGTACGTCAAATTTGACCTGGAAGTACTATGTTGCTGGTTCGATGAGTGAACTTGATATGTAATGGTATTGCATAACTACTGCAGTACTAGGACTGCAAAGTACCGGAAGTACGGAACATCTTGGCATTTAACCGTAAAGAAACATAGAAACAATGACAATATTACCGGGTAAAACATTACCTTATACAGATTTAAAAAATAATTGACGCATTTGTTGGTTACTTTGTAATATTGAAGATTCCTTATACTGTGAGATTGACTTTCGATTTTATTGCTTCATTGCAACTTTGAGAAAAGCACTATACTTGCTTCGCGTGGAAACCAAAATTAGCAGGCTTTGTATATCTATTCGGCCTAGCTACGATCGACCAATATACCTACGCAGCCTTTTTTTTAAACGTTGCGGAAATGCGTTTGCATGCCGCCTAGTCCAGGGGAAATCAGGGCATATGACGAACTAACCACTTGTGGACTGCCGTCTAAAACCGCCAACGAAAGTCGGCTCCGCCTTTTGGTGGACCGCCGCGGGATCGCTATCAGCATTCAACCGCACATACCTACACAGCCTGCTAAGTTTGGATGCCCGGCGTTTGCAGTAATGTGCTACTGTTTGACACTAGACATTTGTGTACCTTGTTTGAGTTTTTCAGATTTGCTGTCGTTTCTTTTTTGGTTATCCAATCCCGCGTAGTACATTGACTCTAGGTTGGCCCTGTAATTGAATTAAATTAAGTCGAGTTAAATAACCACATTGCTCCTTAGGGAACCGCCTTGAGCTATCAGCCTCATTGAGTTATTTTACCAGTCCGTTAGCTAATTTTCTTTTCTCAAACATGCAATGAAATATTGTTATGTTCCTTAAAACTAAATCATACCAACAATAAAACTTAGATGGATCGAAATTTCATCGGGTTTTTAATAATGGTCCAGGGTAAATAGCTTTCGATAGCCCGATAACTTTGATGTTATTGGGAACCATACATAATATTTTTAAGTTATAATTAAATTAATTAATAATATTAATATTAGGGATCATCCATTAATTACGTCACACCAATTTCATGATTTTCTGACCCCTCCCTCCCCTTTGTCACACTTCGTCCCAATTAACTACACCCTCCCCCCTTAGTGTGACGTCACATTTACATAGATCTTTAGTTTAGGAAGGTAAAAATTACAACATCACTTTGAAACTAGCTTTTTATTAGGATTCCTTAAAATGATTTATAAAATTCAGAAAGAGAAAATTAACAGTAATAAAAAAAATACTAAAAACTTATTCTTCCTCCGTCCAAGGATTTTGGATCCACTCTTTCATGTTCATAATTCATGTATATGAGGATTGTGAGGTCACAAACACGGGACTCCTCCCTCCCCCCTGTCACGATATGTCACAATTTGGACCCTTGAGGTGTGACGTAATTAATGGATGATCCCTTATGGTGATATAATAGGGAGCGTACCTAATAAGGGAATTATCACACTTAGGATTGTTTAAACTACTAAGCCTCAAGAAAATTACTCAATTCGTCTGAGTAGAACTAGAAAATAACGTAATTTAGAATTAATAATTTATTTCGGGTAAGTTACGTTTACGAATAGGAAACTAACATTATTTGAGTAAAAGGCACAAACTTCATTAGTTCATAACTCATCGTAAATATAGAAAGTGACAAAAAAACAAGTGCAAAAAGTTCCCTAGGAGATTTTTGAAAATATCAGAAGGACCGTACCGTGTACGTTTTTAAATACGTACATACCTACTAAGTACTACTATAACTACCTACTTAGGACTACATACTACTTTTGGAACTTGAAGTTATTTCCGAAAAAGACCTCCTAAGGGACAAGGGGAAGATTCTGCTTCCCAAAACCTCACTGGCAGTAGTAATTAATCTTTTGCCCACCATTAGCATCTTTTTTTAACATAATAGCATAAAGTTGCTATTATGTTAGTATGTTGTTTTTATGTTCGGCCACACCGTTATTCAGCAGTCGTGGTATGGGATCGAACTTAAATGTTCTTATATTTATAATTAATTACCTTTTTCACAGTTACATCGGTACCGGCTAAAATAATTACTGGTATCTACATAACATGTTCTACACTAAATTAATTACCACCAATAATTACGATGGGATATTGTTTTCCATGGATCCACATTTGTATGATAACAGTTCAACACGTTCCAAGATAACCTGGTAAAATAGCATATTAAAAGTAAAAAATATAAACTAACCAATAGTACGTCAGGCCATGCTCAGTGAAGGGTTCCGTAGTTATTCAAAAATTGCTTAGCCGATTATGATCGAAATAGTTTTCTTTTGTCCATGTTAATATTCATATTTTTCAGATATTTCGGACCCTCGGAAGTTAAGGAGGGGGGGGGGGGGGGTACAAATAAACGGAACAGCTAGTTATGGACTTAAAGAAAAACTTTCTTTTGGGACCCCACACCATAGGAGTCCAGTAAATTAAAAAATAATTCCCCATTATACGTGAAGGGGAGGAACCCGAAATATATTTTTATATTTCTAAATTTTATCTACCACTTTGTCAGCGTGATTAATTTCTAGTCCTAACTGCCACTAAGTTATGAGGCGGACAGATAGACAGACGGACATGGCGAAACTATAAGGGTTCCTACGGTTTACTACGGAATTCTAAAAACAGATTCGCAAAATTATTTGTATGATGATTTAAATACTTACTTATCTTTGCCGGCAACTTGATAGATTCCTGAAAAAATACAAGGTCATGAGCATTGAATATCTTTAATCATATATTATTGCAAGACTCCTGTCGGTCCTCTCGTTCACCCTTCCGTTTCCCGTCCTCTATAGTACCTAATGTACTATAAATTGAACTAACCAATTTCAGACCCACTCACATGTAATCTTTAGATTACAGTAAAAGGAACGTTAAATAATGTAGTAAAATAATTACCTTCAGGAAACTGGTCTGCGTCGAGTTGGTATTTATCTGCCTTTAAATGTTCACCATGTTTTGCATCTATTCCTACTGCCATTTCTTTATTAGACGGTGTACTAGGTTGTGTTATCTTTTCATTTCGAGTGTCTTTTGATCCTTCGCCACATAGACTGACGTCTTCAGCACTATTGACTTTGGTGGTCTTATTCTTTTTTCTGTGTTTGTAGTTTAAAATTTTATAAATAATTATTCGTTCCGTATCTGTCAGTTCTCTTCTTTTCGATACGTCGTCATTGTTGTCGTTTTCTTTCGGATCGGAATCACGGCCATCGGTGGAGCTGGTCTCGGACGTGCCGGAGTCAGCAGTGGCGCTGTCGTCCTCGTTCTGGAATATAACGGTCTGCACAAGCTTCCTGTCGGGGTCGTGTCGGCCGGCCGTGTCCTTGGTGGGCGGCGTGTGCTTGTGCCGCGAGCGGTACTCGTGGTAGCTGTCGACGCGGCTGAACTTGACGGAGTGCGGCGCGCGCCCCGCTCGCACGGCGGTGGGGATAGTGTGCACGGCCAGCTTGCTGTCGCTCTCCGGAACTGGCATCCACGAGTACCGGAAATCCTTTTCATTCATATTGTCAACGTGTAAGTCCACTGGTGATTTTGATCTTTTGGTAGGACTCTTATCTGGTAATCGGGAATTTGATTGCAAGCCCTGGAAATACAGTCATTTTATAAAATCACCTATAAATTTAAGTCGCCTAAGTGTCCGATAGGTACAGTCACTAACAGATATCAGAGCGAAATATCCATATCCACCGCAGAAATGTTAAACAAGGTTATAAGTGCTACCACAAAAAAAAAATCAATCGACAGAGGCATTTGGAGACATCATTTTTTTATTTTAGGTAAGGGTTGTCACTAACGATGAAAATACAATGACAAATACCTATTTATTTCCGGCGCTTGTCTTTTACAAGTTTTTATTTAGTTTTACCTGTACCTGTTGATGTTTAGATAAACAAAAATCATGGTACTCGTAGAAGTACCCATAAAAATAATCGCTTGAGGTGCGTTAGTAAAATTAGAAGAACATGTAACTATTGTCGCAAGTCTCAATACATGAGCCAAATTTGATACGTTTACGTGATACTTTTTGAGTTATAATTATAAGTAGCAAAAAAGTCAAATGGTTCGTGCAATATTACACACGGTGTTACTCGCCAATTTCTTGAACTTGGATTATACTACTGTAATGGTGTCCGTTTATATTAAGTATACCTATATATTCTCCTACCTGGGAATATTGCCTTCTGCTTTCTTGTTCTATATTTTTGAATTCTTGTTGCAATATTCTTTGACGATTTTCTCTCTGACCTTGAAGTCGATATTCATCTTTGAAAGCATTATTCTGAAAATATGAAAGCAGTTAATATATTAAATAAATACCATCATACACGACATTTAACCATATACTTACTATTATTACCGGTCTGGAGCTTTTAGTTTTAGGAAGGCTATTTAAAAATTCTATTGTATCTTTGTATTCTTTTTCGACATTCTGTCTCGTAACTGCAATTTTACTAGCCGCTTCTTGGGTTCTCTTGTGTTTGTCGTGGGGGCCCGCGGAGACGGACTCTGAGAGCGCCTGCGAGTAGGCGTCGCGCTCCAGGCTGCGGTCCCGGTGCACCACGCGCGCGGTGTCGCGCGGGACGTGTCTGGTATCTCTTGTGGAGTGATTATATGTTGTGACAGACTTTTTCTTGGCTAAGCCATGATCAGACTCTTTATCTCTCAGCGATTCATTCGTATGAACTAAAACGACACACGACACAAGTTATTTGAAGTCCTTTACATAAATTTCAATTGAATCTCATTATATTACATAGGCAGCGATTTCAATTCCACAAAATAATGATGTTATGCAATGCTCATCTATGTCAGTGTATACTATATAATTATTATACTAAAATGAAGGATTACGAGCCCCGATGCAGTGGAGTTCGTCTAGTTCGAACCAATTTTTACAAATTTTTGAATATTTTAAAAATGATCACATTATGCTAATGATAAATTGTATGAACGTTAGTCATGGTTAATGTACTACATTTCAAGAGACACAACAATCTGAAGTACGCTTTTGTTGTTTAATAAATCGATTTTAACAAACCAGTGTCTAAATTATATTTTCGTTCACCACCGTAATTCCGCGCTTATAAGCTTGACGCAAAATTCGCAGTGCATCAGGTGTACCATGTCGTGGGTAATATTAATGGCGTTCTTTACATTCATTGATTATTTACAAAATTAAAAATTGTGGAAAAAATTTAAAAAAATACCTCGCGTAAAATAGTTTTTTTTTTATTCTGATTTATTAGTTCCAAATATTTTATACTCAAAGAAACTATTTTAGTACTACTATTGAATAGTGAAGGTTTTGGCTCTAAACCTTTTCCCGCGGATGAACGGGTTAATCTCGAAAAACTGTCTAACTGGACGAGAACATATGCATCGGGGCTCGTAATTAAAATAATAAATGAATAATAAAAATAAATCTATCTCGTCGTTTTTTCATAATCCTACTTTAAACAAAATTCAAAATAGTTAAGGAACAAATTTTATAATGTAGCTTGTTTGATTTTTTATTTATTGTATAAATATATCTTAAGGATTTTAAAACGAATAATAATTTGCACTCTATCCAGAAATCTATATTATATTTTACCGAAGTATCCCGATTTGGTTGCAAGGCAGCGAATATCTATATCTTCTCCTGTATATAGATCATTTTCATAGGTAAAATTAATGTACTATTAGCCACAATAAGCGCCGCAAAATATTAAATAATTCTTTTGACAGTTGTGTTTGTCTCTTTAATATCCTTGATCGATATTCACGCGCTTTCAGATCACAATATTGGTTTTATCGCCAACTTAAATCCTTAAATCTGAAGTTCAGATACATTTTTTGTTAAAATTATTGATATTTATTAGTATTATCGTAAAATATATCTGCGAACGTGTTTCACGATATGTGTCAAAGACGTCAAATGCTATGAAAAGTTAGCCATATTTGTTTACATATTTTACCTTTCAACTGACGAATGGTATAGAAGAAGTTCAATTACTCCTTAGCTTAAAAAGATACTAACGGAAAAACGAATAAAATCAGTGGATAAACCTAGAAACACAACTAATATGACTATCATCATCAAAATAGACGCTAATTAATCCTATGCCTGGTTTAATTAATCGCCCGTATTAGATTTACATACGGTATACAGGGTCATCAATCCAAATGGATCAGTATGAAGGTTTTGGAAACCATAACACATAGCGAAATCTAGTCTTAGGAACCATGAGATAGATTTTAGTACCTTCCCCATTAAATCGTTAGACTCCCCTAACATCAACTATGGTACACATATAAAAACAAATATTATATGTAGGTAATACCTAGAATGGATTACAAAAAACCACAATTGTTTCGTTGCGTTTTAACATTCCTAAAATTAATGGTACATACAAAGCTAGGCAATAATAACTATACTAAAAGCGTGAAAGCTCAGGTGATATCAATAATGATAAGTAATGGTAAGAATTAGTTCTTTAAATGATTCTCGAATATGATCATGGGTTAATCTTTTGGTATGTAAAAGTGATGCAAAACTAAGCTTCAGACAATAAGACTTGTCACCTGATAGTTCATTATATCCACAACATGTGTGCGATATCAAGGATCTTTTCCTTCTCGAAACAGGATAAGGTACCGCGTTGGGTTTCACAGGAGTGGTGGAACTAAAAATCTTATTTGAATGAGTTACATTTGGAAAGTGCTTTCTTTCCAATGATTGACTGTGGTGTGAAACTCTAGGGGACTGACACTGACAGCTAGTTTCGGCATGCCACATTGGCATTGGGTACACTTGGCCTTCAACTACATGACATATGTTGCTAAACTCACTACCTTCAGGTCTTAGAGGTCTGCTCCGAGTTATGGTCTGTCTTAAATTCTTGAGGTCTTCTGATTGTTGTTTATTTGTGTTAACTTCGGGTTCTCTTAGTCGAAGCACCCTATTTTGAATGTATTCTGACACTAATGTTGAGGAGAGTTTTGAAGGGACTGTATCACAAGGTTTAGCAGCGCTTCCACGCAGGCTAGACGGCATTTCATCACTGAGCGCAAACAAATCAGTTTTCTTTTGTTTG
>JALPQI010009819.1:0-32434 GCA_025490895.1 Thaumatotibia leucotreta | reverse complement strand
ATTCCATAGCAAAAAGCAGCTTTCATAACAAATACTCCTGAACTTTGACTCGCTTCAATTATCAATATTTAGTTTAATTAGCTACCTATATATATAACCTTCAAAAGTAAGAAATATTGTGCCCTTACTTATTTAGTTCAATAAACAAAAATAAGTTAATAAACAAGTTGATTCGCAAAGAAATTAAAGCCTCTACCTCCAGCAGGTGTACACGTCAATATTTTATTTATCGGCGCGCGGTATCCGGCGATATCTCGGCAGAGATACGCGATGGCCACTGGCCAAGTAAATGAGGCCTGGGGACGCTGCCGCGGCGAGGTGTACCTTCACAGTAAAAGGCGTATAGTGGTACCAAAACGTAGTCTCTTGCGACTTTTCAAAGTTGAGGAAAATGCATGTGATTTATTCGCTTCTTTATAGGAGATAAAAATAGAAGAGTTGACGTAAAACTGCAAAGTTACCAGCGTCAAAGGGTAAATTGTGTGTAACATGACATCTATATTTGGCTTCTGTGAAAAAGGATTAAAACTTTTTTTTAACCCTTAATTCGACAATGTCCAAAATTCTTTGTACGGTCTTTGACCCACTTTTTGTATTTTTTTCGAACCGGAATTATTAAAACTAGTGCCAAGGAGGTTTGAACGTCGACCATCCCCTCTTTCTGTCGAATTAAGGGTTAAGTGATTTACCTTAATATCAATGGCATAATAGAAATACGGCGGGTACTGTGAGAAATATTCGGTTTGGACATCGATTGGACGAACATTATTCCATTTTTTTAAAGTTGTTTTTTCGGTATTTATTTTAAAAACTACACAATGTGCATACATTTAATCTAACCTAACCTTGTTTCGCAATTTCAGCAAACAATTTTCGTAATTTTTTTTACTTCTTAAAATCGACACTATTTTCAAACATTATTTTATTCTTTACAAATAGTAACATATAAAGTTTCATAGTAGATAGTGTGTGACGAGTAAGACAGTGTAAGCGATTTATCCACGTTTCCTGTCAATGTGAATGCGCGGGAGTGGATTTATTGCATAATTGATATCCGGCGGCCGACGATGTCGTACAACTTAGAGTAAGCTAGTGGCATGCGAAGATGGTAATTTCATAAGTTTTTTATTTGTTTTTACGCACAATATTTTTTTATACAGTTAATGTCACCGTCAATAAAAATTGCCAACAAAGAGAACAAACAAACAACCAGATGTGGGATTATCCGCATTGTAAAAAAGTAACACTAACATCAATTTGTTTAATTATAAAAACAAATTGATGTTTTCCAATCATGAATTGATTACAGTACAGCGCCCTCTATAGCAAATTCAACGCAACGGAAGGAAAACAAACTTTGTACCTACCTGTTCAAAATGTTCGCAATTTCCTTTTCAAAAACTGTATCAATGTAAAGGTGGATTTACACCAAACGGGCGAATGCTCATTCTATCCCCACTACGAAATTCGTTCGCTACACAAAACGTAATTCGTCGAAAATCGTTGATTTCGTAGAGCGGAGGTAGAATTAGCATTCGCTTGTTTGTTGTAAATCCACCTTTATTGAATCAACTCTTGACATGTCATTCTTCTAATCCATTAAAACAATTTGCTGCTGGAATGAGGGTTTTCGATAATTTTTCTGCCACCAGGTGGCGCTTCGTACGCCCCTGGTCTCGACAGCTGTCAGATTCATACTATTCATAGGCACCTGGGCCTAAAATATTGAAATTCTATTTTATTTGGAAGAGAATTGATTTTGTAATGGATTACGACTAATACATGGTCGTCGAACTGAAGATTGAACTCTAAAACAGGCGCTCAAAGTCACTGGTATTCAAAATAATTACTATAACTTTGTTAATTTCATGAGAATTGACTTGGAACTATTTTATTTATTTAGTTTAGGTAACAATATGACTAAAGTAATGGTTTTCAGAATAAATAAACCTATAAATATGTTGAAAATTAAATGCGCGTATTTATTTTGACAGTTCGTTATAAGGTCGGCTCAGTGCTGCCATCTCACCTCCCCATAGCGGCAGAAAAAGTATCAAAAACCCTCATTGAAATAAAATAAAAAACGACACAAGGGATCCCAAACATATAAGCCTTAATATTAATGGAGTTCATCGTGGGAATAAGTCGATTTTTACAAGATTCTTAAGGTGCATGTAGACCAAAAGAGCATTCGCTGTTCTATCCCCCACTCTACGAAATCAACGAATCACGTTTCGTGTAACGATCGAATTTTATAGAGTAGGGGGATAGAACAGCGAATGCTCTTTTGGCCTGCATGCACCTTAACATGACATTTATTTATTTAAAGTCGGCATCTGTAGCCTAGTTGGTAGTAACCCTACCTTAGAAGAAGGAGTTGGATTGAAGTGTCTCTATTAATATAAATCGTCACTTAGTATCCATATCACTACCTACGTGGATGTGTTTTTATTTCCGGGCAGGCAGGTTCCGGGTACGAATCCTGTAACTTTAACTTTTTAAAATCACTAAATTCGTTTCAAATTCTCCTCAAAACATTTTGACAAACAGTCCGCTGGGCATAAATCAATCGACTTAAATTTATCGATTCAATCGACAACGTAATACCTCTTCAATCCCGAGACAATCGATACGATGCTATCACACCGACTCGATAGGATCTTGACGGGCACAATCAAAGTACAATTAATTAGGGATATACGGCAGCGCACAATGAGATCTGGATCGATGTGTTCGACCAGTGATGGGTCCCTATTTGATATGCACTAAAGACCCTCCATCATCATCATCAACGTATCAGGGCGTTTTCACAAACCGTTGTTGAAATCGACTTGTTATTTAATTTGGTCATGTTTAGGCTTATTCGACTCAGAATCACGAGCTCATTCGATTTTGTTAGGAGAAAAAATATGTCCCATAATTTTCATACAGTATTTTCATTCCTTCCATTACTCTACCGCCTTTGAAGATGAAAAAACGGTATCGTAATGGAAAAAACATTTTGGGACATTTTTTTTCTCGTATTAGAATCGAAAGAGCTCGTGATCCTGAGTAGAACAAGCCCAAACTTGTCCGAATTAAATAACAAGGTGATTTCAACAACGGTTTGTGATGTGAAAACGCCCATCAGCCTAAAGACGTCCACTGCTGAACACAGGCCTCCCTCAAAGACACAATGACCGGTCCTGCGCTACCCGTATCCAGCGGACTCCTGCGGCCTTCACCAGGTCATCAGACCCTTCATTAAAGGTATAAAATAAATATCCAGGGAGATTCGTAAACAAATCCACGTTGTGATGTGGATACTAAGTGACGATTTATATTAAAGATACATAAGAGACACTTAAATCCACCTCCTTCTAAGGTAGGGTTACTACCAACTGGGCTACAGATGCTGACTTTGAATAAATAAATGTCATGTAAAAATCGACCTAGTCCCACGGTAAGCCCTATTAATATTAAGTAAGGCTTATATTTTTGGGTTCCCCTGAGTATATCGTCGCTTATTACCTGAATATGGCAAAGCAGATAGTGGTAGATATCTGTTTGCAGGGGCCCATTTCTTAAAATCTAGAAACTTATAATAGAAATGGAAGTCTGTTTTTAATACAATAAATTTTAGACTTTAGGTTCATGGGGTCCCAGCGTATGCAAATTGTTTGCTGAAATCGCGATACGTCTGGTTGACGTAACTAAAGACCGAAGAGCTCCCTACTTCCTCGCCCAGCCCAACGCAATAGTATTGCGATACAGCGAGAAAATGCCGCCTGCATCCTAGGTACAACACCACAAGGGCCAATCTTAGATATAAATTAGGTTAGTTCGATTTAATTTAAGTATATAAACGGTACAGTTTTTAAAATAAAGACCGATAAAAAAATTAGACAAGGACCTCCGCTTGTATTACAATTTTTGAGAAATAGGCTCCAGTTCTGTAAAACCCTACGCTAGCTTTTAAAAGTTTAGATAGCTAAAAAGGCCGCGTTATCAAATGCTATCGGCTAATCAGTATCTGTGGCGAGCGATGTGCCGATAGCGATAGCCGAGATAAATGCGCGCCGAAATACGCGCGAGCAAAAAGACCCACGCTTGGACCCCGGCATTCTGTAGAGAGCCAGTATTTTTACAAGCTTTTATTTTTTTACCTGATTCGATGTTTGTCGGTAATAAAATGTTGCTTGATCCTGTTCCTGGTTACCGATTAAGCTGAAATTTTGTTTACAATTGTGTAATTAGGACGACAGTGCATGTGTAGCCAAGTTGCCAGTCGCTAACGCTCTAATATACGAGTAGCGTGTCGTAGTTTTCTATCTTTGTCACTGTTTCTTTTTAGTGCGACAAAGACAGTTGTGTTTCGTTTTTTATCATAATTTTGTAATTTTTCAGGTCACGTGTACACAACCTTTATTAGTACTAGGGACTTATCTTCCGAGTCACAAGTAGCTATTTATACGTCGATATTAGTAATTACTAAGACTTATGAAATAAAACTTTAAAACTGATTATCTCGCATATATTAGTTAAATTTAACTTCATCCCGACATTTCGAACACTTTATAGAGAATTTCCGAAACTTTTCCATGTTAAAATATTACTGGCTTCGGGAATGTGCTTATTTTTGGCCACCTTATGTATCGTTGCTTGTTAGCAGCCTACCTGTTTGTAGGTGCATTGTCCCTTAGCAAGCCTTATTGAGCTTACCGTAGCAACGTCAACTTGAATGTAACCGAATAAATTATTTATTATTTATTTGAAATAACTAAGCTTGGTTCTCTTTCGCAGTGAACGTCCGGCGGTGTCGCCAAAGGAAAGGGACACTGTTATTTAGTGTCACGCGGTAGCACACGCTGTAGGAAGCGACGCATATTCAGAAAATACCTTGTTTTATACCCGCGCATATGGAAATCGGTAGACAGCGTACCGGGTAGCAAAGACTAATAAACTGTAAAGATTGTCAATCTTAATACGATTAGCCGCGCAGATGCCTATTAAAAGACCTCAAACGAAATAAATTGTATCCTAATTTAAGATTTATTTGTCTGGGCATCGTCAGGAACGATACTGTAAAGTTTCTTGACCTTTAGGCGCAGGAGCAGTAACACAAGTTGACAATAATGACTAACGTTTAAGATAGCTCATAGGTTCCCAAAGTGGCTCATACCGCCCCCAGGGGGTGCTGAAAGCCTCAAGGGAAGGGGGCGGCAAAACTCGAGGAAGAAAAAGGGGGGTACTGAAGATGCCGAAGGGGCGGTGACCATTGTATAAAAATATGAAAAATACTCTACACAATGTTATCTTACTAAAACTAATGTTGAATTATGTTGGCAATCTGAATTATTGTAAAGTTTATGAATAACTAAACATTTATAATGATTTTTGTCAGACTAATTGATTGATATCCATAAAGGCTTCAAAACAGATTTTGACATCCATACTTTGGAAAGTATGTGTGTGTTTGTCGTTAATATCATAATATCAGTTACATTTATTTAAATAAAGTACCTCCTGAAAATGTAACCCCGACCATGACTGTAAGTACTGCCTATTTGGAAATCAACTATAAAATAGCAAACACCGCATTAGGCAAAACACAGCTTTTATTTTCACATAAAACTTATCGAAACAAACTAAATGTTACCTCCAAGTTCATACTGCACACGACAAAATATTCGATAAACATTTGAAAATAAGTTCCATTTCAAGTGAATGAGAGTCCGTATTCAATTGTATTTGTAAAGAAGATACAATCTTACGTTGCCAATGAGTTTACAAATTAAAGACACTAATGGGGCATTTAAAAAATTGTTTAATTGTGTTCGAAAGGCATAATATGGATAAGTCACAAGCTTTTACTTGTCCTGTTAAACTCCTGACCGGAGTGCCCGGAATTTACTGAATCTTGTGAGTCAGTCTGGTTACTGAATGTGTGAAAATTTTGTATTGGTGGAAAGGGACGACGCTGCCAACCGAGTCTACCAACCATTACCTACGATGAACTTTCAGTATGGGACCAACATCGAAACTATCGAAAGCGTATATGAAAAAATGACTTTTCCATACTATGGAACTCTAACTAATCACTCGCTTTGTATGAGGGGTTAAATTTTTTAAAAGATATTTCTATGTTGGTACTATCTATACTGAAAGTTCATCGTAATGGTTGGTAGACTCGGTCGGTAGCGGGAAGAAACGTCGTCCCTTTCCACCCTGTATTTAAGTCGGATCTGTTGATGGAGTCAGAAAATTACTACAAAATTTGGCTTTTTAGATGCGTCTTAACGTATACATACTTACCGAAATAACTAAAAAAAAGTACAGTCAGCGACGAAGATGGTGTCGTTTTTGACAAAAACCTGTAAAGTAAAATCGAGGCGGCGTCAATAACGCCAGAGCAAGGGTCTCATTCCATCTGCCGATATCCAACCAATCGGCCTAAGCTTTTAAGAAAAATCATGTGGTATATTTTTGCACCTTGCTTCGGTACTGGTTACGGTCGCGACAGGTACTAGTGTCCCGGTCAATATCATCTATTGGTATTGCCGTGTAATAAGTGGTTGGACGACGAAAGTAAAGAGACAATTGGTTATAACTGACCATCTATTATTACAATGGCCATTAACCATTAACTGCCCTAGGCTTGACGCCCATTGTAATACAGGGTTTGATATGTGCTAACATCAGTATGACCAATTGACCATGTATGACTATGTAGTGTACAGGCCCTGTCTGGTACTAAAATAGGGACAGAGTAATCTTAAGGGTTTTATTTTCGAACCAACATTTTATTCTTGTAGGTTCTTATTCAAAAATTTATTATGTATTTTCACTGTTTGTTATTTATAGAACATGAGAAAACCAATGAAATCTTTCACATTTTGTAATTGTACTTACATTATATGCAATATATAATTTGAACTTTTTAAACACATCAATCAGCTCGTTTCATGCACCATCAGTAGTTTTGTGAATTATCATATTTTTTCGTAAGTAGCATCACGGACAGAAAATACTATTTCCTAACCATACATACAATTTTCATCCATGATGGATGCTATTTGGGTATGCTAGTTGTCACATGATTTTTTTTATACTACGACATATTATTTCATCTAAAAATATACATAAAAATATGTAACAGTTGTTGTTTTTCTGTCAATTTTTTCCGCAACTCGACATCATACGTGCCTATTTTGCGTGACCTCAACGCTGACCCGGTACTTGTTGGCGACTTCACATACAACCTTTAATTTCTTCGCAGGTGTATGCAGGTTTCCTCACAATGTTTTCCTTCACCGTAAAGCACATGTGAATATTAAATAATATTTTGTAAATAAGTTTTTAATAAACTCATTGGTACGAGCCGTATGTAATGTAACAGTTTAGGAACCCCATAAAGGCGTATCCACACTACGCCACCGACGCGAGTCTCTACAGGAAGCGACGCGACGCGATGCGATCTCCTCTTATTTGTACGCGACTAATGCCGTTTGTACACTGAGGCGCTCCTGTTCACGACCGGGCCTTAAAAATGCTATGCTATTGTTTTAGAACTAATGATTCCGAGATTTTATACTTCCTTAAGGAATTGGCGATAGCAATAATCGTATCCTATTAATTTATTCACTACACTACGATTTTTTTATTCTTTTTTTTATTTTCGAACTCTCCGAAGAATTTGACTTAAAATAAAAACTTTGGGATCCTTATTATTTATAAAACACCTGTTGAACCCCCCATACCCCACACCATAGGATTAGGTACCTACAGCAAAATAAGAAAGTCATCCCCACTTTACGTTGGGGAGACACCAGAAAAAAAACATTATATATTTTATTGTACCACTTCGTCGTCGTAATTAATATGTATAATTGTACCAAAGTACAAATTTCTGGCATGTACTAACGACCCTTGAGCTATGCTGCGGAGTGAAGACAGACAGAAGGACACACATACACGGCGCAACTAAAAGGGTTCCTAGTTGACTACAAAACCCAAATAAATATACTACTGGAAAATAACGATTATTAACTTGCGAACTTAAGAGGAAATGGGCCGTGATTATTGACGTTTTAGCATTTTTTTACACAAACACCGTTGTTGCCATGTCGGCAACACTGTCAAATTAAAAAACGGTGCATACCTACACAAAAATTAAACTGTGTAAAACTGTTTGTATAGACTGTTTTATAACAGCATTGGTGCAACATTATATGAAATGTATTGTCATGTTTTTTGGCTAATTTTGGAGTTTAATTTTTAAAATGGGAACCTACCTTAAATAAAAAATACACCTACCTACTCTAACGTCGCCAACGAGAAAACTATATCAGCTGTTACAACTGTTTTATTTCAAACCGGCAATCGAAATTTACCGCGTAAAATACTTACTATGCTTTAGCAAAAGGTCCTAACTCACGAATGTTTCATATTAAGAACCGCCATTTTGTTTAAACGGATTGAATCTTTGAATGAAGCTTATCAGGCATTACTGCGATCTTTTATTTTGAGACTACGCAGTTATTCTTTTAACTACCTAACTACAGATAATCCAGCATAAAATGACTGGATTTTCTTCACAAAGTATGCTTTATTCGAGTTCAGATTTAAGTTGGTTTTCAAGAGAGATGGTTTTGATGATGGAATAGCAGCCATGTTTGGAAATATTAAACACAATGGGCGATTAACCGGTGTTTTGGTTTAATGAAACTGGGTAAAAAGGACACCGGCAAAAGCACGTGTCGAAAATGTGCCGATTGGCCCAATTCGATAAGGTTGTAGGAACCCTCAATAGCGGAAAATGGTAGATTTTAAGAAAATTCCGACTGTAGAATTACATACCGTCGGGGATAATGCAATACTAAAATAGTGCAAAATAACTACCGTAAACCCATACAACTGTAGTCCAGTACTACAACTATGGTCCACAAGTTCAACTCCTAACTAAGCATTAACAGAAATCTTTTGGGCGTTTTCACAAACCATTGTTGAAATCACCTTGTTATTTAATTCGGACAAGTTTGGGCTAGTTCTACTCAGAATCACGAGCTCTTTCGATTCTAAAAGGAGAAAAAAATACCCCTAAATGTTTTTTCCATTACGATACCGATTTTTCATAGATGTTCAAAGGCGGTAGCGTAATGGAAGGAATGAAAACGGTTTAAAAATTATGGGACGTATTTTTTCTCCTAACAAAATCGTATGAGCTCGTGATTCCGAGTCGAGTAAGTAAACTTGATCAAATTAAATAACAAGGTAATTTCAACAACGGTTTGTGAAAACGCCCTTTTATTTTGGTTTTACCTAAGTTTTTTACCATTAATGAGGAGACTTTGTATAACAAGTGCGTCAGTAATATAATAACTACACTAAATCGAAGATATTTGACTTAGTTTTGGACCATATTTGGGAGCTTTTGGACTATAGTTGGGTAGTTTCACGGTACCAAAGCAGATAGAGTTCAAATATCAAACAATTGACACTCAAATTCACCCTAATTGAATTTGTTAGTTACGCGGTATTGCACTATCCTCGACGATACGCAATTTATAAAATTAAAGTAACCTTTTTGGTGTCCCAAATAGAAGTAGGAACAGTAATGTAGGAACCATCAAGCCATTTAATCACCAAATAAAAATAAACCAAAACCGTTTTCTCCAAGATCCCATCATCAGACCCCTACTTGGTGCCAATGGGACCATCTAGGGGTTATGCACATAAAAAATGATTCTTTTATAAAAAAACTATCATAACATATATATTATGTCCCTGAACGAGATCCTAGATCGGCTCCTTCCTTGTAAAAAGAAGTAAGTTGGCGCCGGTATGACATATTAATTAATGTAACCACCAAAATGCCGAAATTGAGTTAAGTATACCGTTCGACTGCAAATTTCCTGCTCTATCGAACGGTATATATACCATTTTGATATTCAGAAAAAAATTTCGAATACGTTAACAAAAACTTTGCCATTTTATTAGGTTTCTACGTTTTTTATTAACGTATGTAACGGTTTCAAAAAATCATAGACAATATTTTAACGTAAGTACGAATTTATAAGTACAAAATACGTCCTTCCTAATGTACTCACCATATTTTTAGAAATGTCAATGCTGTAAGCGACATTTGTATTGTATGGCTCATAAGCAATTCGGTTTCAATTTGTGAGTTACACTAAATTACGAAATCCACTTTTGATGATTTTCATTAAATTATTAACGTAACTCCAAATTTTTTTCAAAATATTTAACGTAAGCACCAGCCATTTCCCGAACTACAACTGTGGTGACAGTTAGTAACTGTGCGTTAAATAGACCTCTCAAAAATAAAACAAACAAGATAAACATCATTTATTAATGTCAAATTCGTTTTTGGGCCCTCCTGAAAAATCGTCATTTGGTGGTTACATTAATTCATATTACAACTGACGATATGATCTACCGTAAGAGTATGTCCTTTTACTTTTACATGGACCACCTAAGTTTCTATTAAATAATACAATATTACTTCTTAATACTGGTCTATTCAATATTTTATTATTATTTTATTTTATTATCTACTTATTTTTTTAGGTGCTGTATATAAAAAAAGCCCTTGCATATTAAAATAGGTAGTGACTACCATGGAACAGTTTTGCCAGCAATAAAAAAGTGTTTAAAGCATTTTTCTGGCCAGTCACTTCCTTTCGATTAGGTGTCTTGTCACAGCAGAGAATTACCATAAAGCCGTATTGTTTTTTATTTCTTTTGGCTGTGACGTTTGAAAGGCTTCACTTTTTAATAATTTTTAAATTGGTATAGTACTAAGTAGGAACCTAGTTTAGTTAATAATAAAACATAATAGTGTAGATTGTCTCTAAACATGCCCGTTTTTGTAATTCACCTACATGTATAAAAACTTTTCGTGGTGTTCTGCAGATGCAGGCACTGTTCTCAATCAAAAAAAATCTTGAGTGGAAAAAGTTTAAGAACTCTTTAGAACATAATTCATGTGACAACGATGACAACTATCAAAATAACGCAAGTTGATTTTTTATAAAAGGTGGCATGTTTAAATTTTATATTGGCAGCTAGCTCTTCATTTCTCGCCAAGGTAGCTCAAAGTACCTATATTTTTATGTAGGTAGATAAAAAATCTGATTAAAAATTCAATAATAAATAGTTCATAATATATGTGTAGGTAAAAAAGGTACATTTAGGTTAGAACTGAATAAAATATTATTACTTAGTTTTTAATTTCAATAATTTATTAATTATTTAGATAATTTAGTAATAAGACGTCTTATTTTTTTTAAACAGCTTGTTGTTATACAAAAGTGTGACAACATTTTACCATACCTATTTATATAATTATTTTATGTAGGGACATAAAAAAACTTTCCATCAGGTTTTGACCTTCAGCAAAACTTCATTGTCAAGTCACATACCAGAAAACGAGGATTAATTGGAACTATAATCATATTGGAGTCATTTTCGTCAAGGCATGTTCTGTGGAACATGATTCATATGAATCATTTAAGTGTTTCAATCATCAGAAATCATCTAGCATCATCACGTACCTGCACACTCATAAATAACATTAAAAATTCATAAAAAAAGTCCAATAGACCACCCCTAGCTGTACAAGGCTTTTACTCATACGCATCACGACTAAACATACCATAATAACTTTGCTACTCGAACATTTAAAAATCCATCAAAATAGGCCTTACCGTTTAGTACTTACGGATCAGGTATATTTTATGGGGTGCTAAATACAAGCTGGGCGTAGACAAAATTCTTCATTTTTATTTTTTTTAATTGAAAGTTTGTCTGGATTCGTAGCACGGCACGTGCCGAGTCGATTCCGTTGTCTATGGCGTTTCCTATCGATTTGCATGGAGATATTATTCGGAAGTTACCTACTAGTTATGTTTTTTAGTAAGAATAAAATTTTATTGGTCATTCTTAAAGGTTTCTGTTGAAAGTAGACTGTGGCGGAGATTTATGTGGTTTTTGAGTATTTTTATTTATACTTTCTTTGTATGCATATTACTTACTACTCAAACTCTTCAACTAATAAATTTCTGTTTTTTATTGGAATCTGAATAGTTTGGAATAGTAAAAAGAAATAAAACTATGAAAACAGTCGCCCGCAGATCACGAACCCTGTAAAGTGTTCGAAACGTCGGGATGAAGTTAAAGTTAAATAATATACGCGTGTATATCCGTTTTCATAGTTTTATTTCATGAGTAATCCTCGCGGTAACCGAATAAAATGGGTGCGCCAAAGTATTTATAAAATTGCAACTTAGATTATTCGAACTCCGAAAATTTTTCTTATACAATTTAACTTCATAATGATCGGTATTTAGAATAATCTTTGTTCATAATTATCATCACATAGAATTATTTATGTTCATAATATTGTTTTTCATACATATTTTTAGTACTAACTTTTATGTTTATATAATTTTTCACTATACTTATTTTATGCTATATATTCTAATGTTATAGGTATTTATTTTTATCTGTACTGGTTTTATGTATGAATTATTTTTGTTTAATTAAATATAAATCGTACTATTACTGTAAACTAGCTACCTGCACAAATCAGGTTGTGGCAGAGTAGGTACTGTACTAAACGGGTTCCCTCTAAACTTTTTTCCGTAACGCTTAGGACATAACAGACTTGGTATAATCTATTTTGGCATCAACTTAATGAGACAGAAACATCACTTGGCTTAAATAACAATATTTCGAATATTATTTTGTCCGAAACTATCTTGGCATATCATTATTTACGCCGAGTGTTATAAGACAGAAATTAGATTTGCATTTTTTTTTTGGGCATGTAGCCACATGTTCGAAACTTGCCTTTTTCGTCAGGCAGAATTAGCTGCGAGGTTGAAAATTTCTGCAGTGAGCGAGCGAAGCGAGCGAACAAAACCTTCCGGGGCAGATCCGACTCGGATAGGTTAGGTTAGAAGACTAAGGCGGGAGCTTTGCTCCCGCCTTAGTCTTCGAGGTTATTTTTTTTTTAGCAACCTAGAAAGTACTCAGCTCAGTAACACAGTAAGTAACGTACAGAATATTACAACTACCTCGATTATATTGAGAGGTTGTAATTATTCCTTCTCTGTTATGCTAAAACAAACTATGCCGATACTTTTTATGCACATCCAGATTATGCCTCATCATAAATAGGAGCATCGAAATTATGCTCGAATAATATTCGAACAACTCGAAATCTGCCACAAAGAAATATGCTAAAGTTGCATATGCCACAACAGTTTCTGCACAAAGCCCATTATGACTACATAGTTTATGTTATTCATAAAAGAATTATACCACAACAGAGTGAACCTAATGGGAAAATGTTTTATAAATAAACAATTTATTTCAAATAACTTTATGAGTATAGATTAATCTACTTGACGACTTTAGGAGGATAAAATTTCGAAATAAAAATTGTTATGAACATTGTAGGTAGAAGTATAATTTTTAGTAAGAAAAAAAGTATGAGATAAAATTTTCGGAGTAATGATGATTATGAGTAAAAAACGGTATTAGTAAAAATATTCGAAGAAAAAATTGTATAAGTGCCAATATGGACCCGAATAAAATAATAGTAAAAAGCTTAATAATTTATGCTACTTAGGGATTAACTGTTGCTACGAGTATCTCATCTGCTATTTGTTCATCCCTCATGCCTTTAATATCTTGCCAAAAATTTCTTGCATTCAGTATACTTATTTCACTTCACGGGTTTTAATATTAGCAAGATAGGCGGGTCGCTTGGGTCTCACTCAACTCAATACAACCTTTTTAAAATACTTGTGCTTCGAAAATGAAAAGGTAGGACGGTGTAACGGTGTAATTACCTTAATTCTCAGAGGAGATGTTTTGTCCTCGTCTGTTACTTTGACAATTGTATTTGTTAAAAAGAGACAAAATCAATTTTCACTAAAATGAAGTAGACGTTTATGAATCAGAGAATAATTAACCCCCTTATTCATAACCGTCTCTTAACTTAGCAAACCACTAAGTATTGTTTGTCCCTTGTTGTTGTTTTAGGTATACTGGCAATTTTTTCTGCAAGTCGACATCAAAAGGTGCATTCAGATCAAACGAGCATTCGCTATTCTATCCCCCCACTCTACGAATTCGATCTTTACACAAAACGTGATTCGTTGATTTCGTAGAGCGGGGGATAGAATAGCGAATGCTCGTTTGGTCTGACTGAATGTACCTAAACGTGCCTATTTTGTGTGGTCGCAACGCTGGCCCAGTACTTGTTGGGGACTTCACATACACCCTTTAATTTCTTCGCAGGAGTATGCAGGTTTCCTCACGATGTTTTTCTTCACCGTAAAGCACTTGTGAATATCAAATGATATTTCGTACATAAGTGTATCCCTTTCGGTCTCATCAATGTGTCCATAAAAGCGAAAGGGACAAACAATGCTTAAATGTTTATTAAGTTAGGAGACGTTTATGAATAAGGGTCTCACCAAACCAATCGACGCGGAGTCGGCTTTCGCCGAGTGTTTTACACCACACTATTCGCATTTAGCCGATCGACCGTCTCCGCGGTTGAACACCTGCGTTAAGCAGTCTCATCCTCCTTGCGGCCGTAGAAACGCTCGATCGCCTGCGGTAGCAGTTGTAAAGCGGCGGTCGGCTCTCCCGTGCTCCGTCCTGCCGTCGAGACGTCCGACAGCACGCGTACAGCCGCTGAGTCCGACGAACAGTTAGATAGGACAGCGGGTGATCGGCAATCGTAAATCTCATTTTTGGAGACTAGTTGTTAGAAACTAGTTTGAAATTGAACAGACGTGTATGATTACGACAGTATTACTTCGTGTTGTCAGATCTATTGCAGATTTTAATGTGGGTAATAATTCAAATGAATAAATATAAACGCATCAGTAGCTACTTCGGCCGTCATCGGCTCTTTTCGGCCGTCGTCAGCTATGTTCGGCCGTCGAAGACGCTGAACGGCTTCCGCCAGCTCTGACCGGTCCTTATCGCAGGTACTCGGCCGTGATCGGAGCCGTTCAACTCTTTCCAGCACCGTACGGCGGTATTAGGAGATTTACGAATGCGAACGTGTGCGTTAGGCTGCAAACGGGGTCGTACGAATGCGAACAGCTTTACGGCAAAACGCCGTTTTCCCGTCGAAAGACGTCGTTTCGCGTGAGCCGAGCCGATTTACGATGTCCTCGCTCTTATTGCGTTGACATAAAGCTTTTTCCGTACGCGATTAGCCGAAACGGCGTCGACTAGTTTGGTGAGACCCTAAGGGGGTAGGTAAGGCTTGTTTACGAAATAAAGTAGCCATTGCTGTATAATTCTTTTTTTTTGTATGGGACCATACCTTTGTATGGGTGTCATTACAAAGAAGGGATCTTTGCCTATCTTATCGGATGGAGCTGTGGTTGATATTTATATCAATTTCTATTATTCTCTTATCTATTATGGACTTTTATTTAAACCTCTGGATTTAAGTAGTGTTTCTTCATATTTTACCATTTTGTTTCATCTAGTTTCCCAATGGGTCTTAACTAAATTACAATAACGATACCATAATAAACTGTGAATCTCTTGTCTACAAATTTTTATTAATTATTTCAAGAATAACATTGTTGAAATCGTCTCGGAAGTTCGCATATTTTTGGGCGTGAACTTTTGCATTATGCTTTATCTGAAGTTATTTTGATTTTGACGACTTTTCAGTGAATGCTTTTGTATATTGGATTGTTAAACATAAAACAGAAGAATCAATTTACAGTCCCATATGGCTGTTAGAACTACATGGGACTGTTGCGTAGCAGTAGAGACTGATTTTACGATGGCTACTTTTTTTCGTGAACAAGCTTTAAGTATATAAGAAGTGTCACAAGTTAACGTAGTATATAAGATCCACATAAAGAGTGGAACGTGCACGTGCGAGTGCAGTCTGAAATAAAAATGGCGTCGGGTGCCCTCGTAATGGCCACTAGTGAAACGATAAATATTGAGCTGACCATTGGGTGGGATTGGATGCAGTGACAGCTAAGCTAGTTAAAAGATTGCTTATCCATGGCTGTGCGGTGATGGCAGTAAAAGTAGGTACCTACTTTTGTCACCACTCCAGCTTTTCTGGTATCAGGATGCTTAGCCAAGTTGCCAATCGCTATCGTAGCGTATCGTAGTTTTCCCTCTCTGTCACTCTTGCATACTAGTTCGACAAAGATAGTTAGCTGCCTTTCACTTACGATTGACGTTTAAGCGCTAGCGATTGGCAACTTGGCTAAGCACCCTGTTGTTTCATTTCATTTCATTTTCATTTATTTGCCATAAATATTGTATGAACATAGAAATATGCTGGTACAGTTTACAATTTTTGTTCTACATCAATTTTGTCTCAATACAATTTTACCTAAATGGGTGTGGCATAAATATTATTAATTTAATAACAGTATAATTTTACCATAAAACTTAAGCAATAAAATTAATTTATGTAACGATCAATACATTTTCACTATCATTATAATATTCGTTAAGGCTATAAGGACACAACTCAATAAGGTACTTTTTGAGATTATTAGAAAATGTAGTAGGAGGCAGAGACTTAATTTTCGTTGGTAAATCATTGTAAGAGTAGACTAAGGGATTCGAAGTGTCACTGACCTTTTTTTTCATTGAAGCATGATGATGGGCAGCAGCAGTGGAGTGGACAAATTACTGCAATCGGCAAACCGCTTACCCAGCGTGGCGATTACGGGCATTTACCTCCTAATGCGTCCATACGCTTAGGTAAATAGGATAGGTCTTTGTCCAGCAGTGGATTAAGTATAGGCTGATGATGTTATTCGTGACCCAGTAAATATCAGCGGCAACGTGGAAATGCTCGGCAAGTATCATGGGGACTTACGAAGCCTGCTGTGGATCGGATTTTATCATTGATTATGACTAGTAGGCTTAGCACATGATTAGTGCGACAGTATGTCGCCGCGAGATAAACTATCCATCCCTCTTTTATTCATATAGATAGTTAGTAAAAGATGGAAAATCTATCTTGCGGCGACATACTGACGTACCAATCATGTGCTAAGCATATAGGACTGATGTTGATCCGTTGTTGTACCTACATGACGAAATATGTCGCGCTTAATGACTAATGAGTGAAACGCAAGTGAGTTAATCGTTTAATTATCTTTATGGGACCTTAGAATCCTGTAAATAAGGATCCTGTCAAACTGCATCTCTGTTAACTGTTTTTTTTTTCTTCTCTATATTGGTTTACCAACGACCATTCACACTCAAACAATACATTGAGGTACATAATAACATTCAACACACTATGTTTAGTGTAATGGCCACTTATACGCAAACACCGCATGCTTACAAAACAAAACACAATTATTATCTTAAAATATATCGTTTACATCAAAAAACACATAATAATGAATAGACAATACAGAGTGAAAATATTGGCTAATTTCTATTTTGACTGTTCGAAGATATATCTCACAAATTATAGCTATAGCTGATTTCACAGTATATCTCCAACCTAACCGCGACAGGAGCGCCGACTTCGCTATAAAGAGATGCGCCTTTGAAGATAGCGCCGATACATTTATAACTCGCCTTTTGCATACCGCGATTCGGTCTTAAAAGGCTTTCAACAAAAAGACGTAGGTCTCTACCGTCTCTACGGCTAACGCCAAAAACAAATACACAATTATACACCTTATTCGTTAACAATACGGCGAAAACTGTATACATATCTTTGATACGAACCGTGTCACTTAGGGCAATTTCTTTAAAGTGACATGGGAGTTCTATTAGGCTTGTACTGCGTTTACCGGTAGTGCAGATTGTATGAATTTTCGCATCAATCCTTAAGCTCTCGATTTGTTGGACCTGTATTAGATCGGTTAGGGTAAGCATTAGTGCAAGTTTTATGGTTATTGTTTATAAATATTTTTGCTGGTGGTAGGACCTCGTGCAGGGTCCGCCCGGATAGCTACCGCCGTCTTACCCGTTAAACTGCCGCTAAATAGTGTTTGCACTGCTGTGTTTCAGTTTGGGGGTAAGATAGCCGGTGAAATTACTGGCATAAATAGAGGCAATCCATCTAAGTCCTCAGGGTAGGCAGCGCATAGGCGATTTTCTGATCGCTATGTCTATGGGCCTCAGTTCTAGCTTCCAACAGGTGGGCTGAGAGCTCAGTTGTCACATAAAAAAAAGAGCGGAATGGCTGTTTATGCCGCGTGATGACGGCATTAAGAATACATTTTGTAACTGCCCCAATTCTTCCCGGGGGTGTTGTACGAGTCGACTAAGGGACTAAAGTGACACTGGCCATTCGTTTATTGAAGATTGATGACAGGCAGCAGCAGCATCATAGTGGACACACTACTCGGTTATTCTCACAATTGGGTGTTCTCAGCCTAATTACAGCGGCCAAGCGGTTCATGATTTTTTTCATATTTTTTGTACGTACAGATCAAAAGGGGTGAACACCATTTTTATTTCTTCTAGAGCGGTTATCTCCGAAAACAGTGTCTTAAAAAAACTTTCTTTTGGGTTCCTTATTTCTTTTCAAATACCTATTCAATAATGCCCACACACACACACACACACACACACACACACACACACACAAACTACAGGATAACAGCAAAATAAAAAAACATAATAATTATAATAAATTATGATTTTATTTGAATGAGCTAAAACTATTTCGGGTTTATTTTTGAAGAAAGCTCACCTGCAGTCTTCGTAATCGTGATCCCCTTTGAACACTGAGGAACTTACGCTGTGGTTTTTGCCACATTCTCACGAGATCGAATGTTAAGAAACTGTGTTTGCTTTGCATTTTTAGCTACTCCAAATCCTTAAGTAGACGTAGTTCTGAAAACAGGAACCAATCCACACGAATTTGTCATTTTAATTAAAACACCTTAAATCAAAACAAACAAGTCAATCTTTACAATGACAAATTCGTGTTGAAGATTGGTTCTTGGGGATTGTTCCTCGATTGCAACTTGTATGAGAATTTTCTTATGAAATTTTCCAGTAAGGTAAGGTGGGGTAAGATGAAACGGTTTTCAGAATGGCGAAAAAACAAAAAGTCGTCCGCCTGGCACAGAGAATGTTCTGCAACTTTTGTACATTGCTGGTTTCGGCACTATTTGGCAGGTTTTGCCAGAAAAATCTTGTTTCAGCCGGTATTCGGTTTTGGCAAAAAACTGTGGAACCTTTCGGCAAAACCGAAACTACATTTATTGGATTATATTTTCTGATAGCCGCTGAAACCTATTTGACGACCGGAATAGTCCCAGACCGCTGAAATATAGGTTCGAGTAAGTTTTGATGAGTTTGTCCATTATCATGGCTCATGGTGGCATTGTTTTTTCTCTTAATATAATTGGAGATTACAAACCTGTGTTTTTCGAGTCATGTTTTGTTTTCAAGTTTATGAAGCTTGGGCTCATTATACTCGTGATATGCGTTCTAGATTCTAGTGACCATTGTCGCGGAATGTACTCAGAATGCATTGGCTAAAAGATGATTTTCATAACTAGTGTGGATAAGTAAACTTTCCGCACGCTTCGCGTGCGTAAATTTTCTCTTTTTAAGGCGCTTGCTATGAAAAAAGTCGTTCGATACACGTGTAAGAACTTCTTTTTAACTCGTGATTGTCGGCCACGTTTCACTCGGGCTCCAACTTTCACTCTCGTCGAAAAAAATATTTTTTGTACTTGCATCGAAATGTACTATTTTAGTACAGATGGTGCCATTTTTAGGCGCTAGTGCGAGAAGTGGCTCATTTTACGTCAGGTCCAAAACTTCGCCAACTCCGTCAGTCGCCATTATAGGGACACTAGTACAGATAAATATTAATAAATAAATATTTTTGGACATTTACACAAATCAACCTAGTCCCACGGTAAGCTCAATTAAGGCTTGTGATGTGGGTACCAGGCGACGATATATATAATAGATAGATACTTAAATACATAGACAACCATGACCAAGGAACAAATATTTGTGATAAATAAATACGAATGAAATGAAAATTCTGTCGCACACCTCATTTCTATTTTTTTATTTATTTATTGAAGTAACAAACAGTCTTTCATAGTTATAAATAACATCGTAACTTTGCTTAAAACTAGACTACAGTTTCCTTAATGACATTTTAACCTAACTCAAAACATCATACACCTCTTTTAAGAAACTCAACAAATGATTTGGCAGATATTTAGAAACCATTGACAGTAAAAAAGGCCGCAAATTAATTTTTTAGTACAGATAGTGCCTTTTTTAGGCTCTGGTGCGAGAAGTGTGTAATTTTACGTCAGATCCAAAACTTCGGAGGGCCATCTGTACAAAAAAACGTCGTACGAGACACATGCAAAAAGGAAATTCGTAACTCGTGTTGATCGTTTCGAATTTCATGTGTTTCGCACTTGTGTCGTAATGTACTATTTTATATATCTTTAATGAAAAATTAACTCTTAGCCATTGCCCTACTGAATAATCTTTTTACTCGTGAGCCCCTGACTATTATATTAAGGAAGTTGTCTTTAATAATATTAATATTTTCCTGAAATAACAATCACCAACTTATAGTTTTCAGTGCATCCTTCCTCATTTGTCCGTCTCACTCTCCCGTCAGAATAAATTTAATAAGTCATTGCACCGCATAAAAAGCACAAATGACAATTTCATTGTCCACCTGTCCGAGTTAATAAAATTTAAATAAGTAAATAAACAGTGCTGCCCCCTTCCGACCTTTTGGTGCACCGACATAGTCCATTTCAAAAGAGCTAACCGCCATTTAAAATTGCGTGATCTTGTGACTTTATGGATCCAAGATGGCGACTTGCGCGAGCGTCGGCTGTCGCATTGTTTTTGCTGGCCATTCATATTTAACTCAGAGGCTGAAATAGTTTATTTAAGTGATTTCAATACCAAAGAGCCGCGTTTTCAAGCAGGACTAGATCGCGGAATGGTCTTGAATAATTAGTACAATCAAGTTGTCGTGGCAGTTGCATATGGACGCCTTCTGGCGACCTTATTTTAAATTATTATACAGGGTGACTTCCGGGTCGTGGAGCAGGAGTGTAGACAGGTACAGGGTACCAGCGGCCCTACCGCGAAAAACAAAATTCATAATTTTCGAGGACTTGTCTCTCTCACTCTAATGACGCCTTCGTTTGAGTGACAGAGAAAAATCCTCGATATTTCCCAATTTCGATTTTCATGGTAGAAGGCCAGGGACGGTCGCGCCGAGCAACTTCAACTATGTAGACAACCAAGAAATCACGAAAAAAGTCCTAATTAGGCGTATTTTTATTTTGTTGTATTTTTGTAAAATTTTCTAAATTTGGACTTTTTTACATTTTTTCTGTTCAGAATCACGAGCTCTTTCGATCCTTAGAAATAAAAAAAGTGTCAAAAAAAAAAATCATTGAGTTCCTATTTTTCATACACTTTCTTCGACCGTAACTCTGTGGAAGACAAAAAAATGTATGGAATTCTTTCGACACTTTTTTCTGCTCAAAAGAGCTCGCGATTCTGAGTAGAAAAAATATGAAAATATATCCAAATTTGAAAAAACTACAACAAAATAAAATTCCTCCCAATTGTGAGTTATTTGATACTTAACTATAGGTATCAATTAAAGAACAATCTCAGCCGAAAAACGTTCACTGATGAACAAAAGCCTCCCCCAAAGATTGCCACAATGACTGGTCCTGTGACACCCGCATCAAGCGGACTCCTTGCCCTGCTAGCTTCTATTAAGTTTTTTTCGTTAGTATTTAGAACACAAACAGTCACATAAATGAATTAAAAGTACAATGTATTAAATTACATTAAAAGTAAAAAAGACCTGTAGATGAATTACTGAATCAGAGTTAAAAGAAAAATAAGATATGAGGCATGCATACAATAATATGAATTCTAACGCTAGATGTAATAGGGTGTAATCATTCAAAAGAAAGTGTGCACAATTAATTATGTATTGGGTAGATAAGAGAAAAATTGTGACGAAGAGAAGTTCGTAAATAAACATCGGGAAACTTATATACATATATTATAAATCAGTACATAATAGAGCCAACTGCAAAAATATAGGCGCATTAAAATTACTAAAGGTTTTATTTTTCGATACATTTAAATTCATCAATAATTTAATTTAGTGTCATTCATGGGCAGCATGCCGCAGACGGATCTTTTAGAAGGTATTTTCTCTTTATAGCTAAATTGTTTATATTTTAGTATTAGTATTTTATCATTCAAGCCTACTTTGCCGTTAAATTTTGTTTTGTAATGTAATAAATAAAAACAATTTAACAAATAAAAATTAGTCGCCAGCTAAACCCCGTGTCCCGGCTTCGATTCTAAGGCCGCTCAATACATCATGGCGGGGCGGGGCGGCCCATAATTACAGAGAGCCGCCCGCAAATTATTTCGCGTTTAATTTTATTTCCTGAGGCTGCGGGCTTTTGGTGTCAATAATAAGTATTAATGTAACAAATACTTGAAGTGCATCGTACCCGGGTGAATATCTGAGCGTTTCAACCGCCTAATTTTGGTGGCAGCATTTTTGCTGAAGTTTCTATTCGTTACAATGTGCTACTTTGTCATTTGAAGGAGGCACGGTACCTTATACAAAATGACGAAGTATAACATTGAGACGTTTAGAAACTTCGTAAAAAATGATGCCACCAAAATTAGACGGTTGAAACGCTCAGATATTCACGCACCCTGGACAACAAATTTTGTTTCCTATGGGCAACCATAGAAAACTTTAATGATTTTTTCTCAAATATGCAATGAAATATAATATGAATGATACTAATAATAGGCAAAATGGATGGAACACGGGGACGCGGCCGCTCTCCGACCCGCTGGACCGACCTCATAAAAGAAGCCACGCAGAGCACTATGGTAGAGTGCGCACGCTCCGCAGAAAACCGGGCAAGGTGGAGATGTCTAGCCAACGCAGCCAGTTGTGAAGTCGGACGAGGACAACTTTCCTAATGTGGAATCACTTCAATAACCACGACTACTCTGTCAGGAGTGAACGACTAAGAAGAGAGATTAATAGGCTGCGAAGTTTGATGTTTCAGTAGCCTTAGCAACATGGTTGGTCCGACTTTTCGTCTTTTACTTACTATATTAACAAAAGAGGGATAGTCTATCTCGCGGCGACAACATACTGTCGCACCAATCATGTGCTAAACTGCTAAGCCTATATGAGGCTAGGAGAAGAGGTCATTAAGGGGTTTTCATGCAACTCTTGCGGGCCTAGTCTGGCAAAGTCGTCTTTTGTAATTTCCTTTCCACATACATTATCGTACAAGCATCATTGCTTTTAGCCAAATTTTCGTTTTATTGAAAAAAGTACAACACAGTCCTCGGCGGAAAATGGGGTTGCCTTTCATCTCACCCTCTGTATAGTAATCAGAGATCCTGGGCAAAAGACGCCCAGGTGCGGGGACGGACCCGGATGGTTATATGGGACTCCCAGGGCTAATAAGGCACTGGTCTAACCACTAAAACCCCACGGTCTGCCGCCAAGACGCTTTAAGACGAAGTCACGGGTACGCCTGGGCACACTTTCCATACCGATACCCAATCAGTATGCTTAGCACATGATTGGTTTGTCAGTATGTCGCCGCGAGATAGATGTTCTATCTTTTAGGTACTAACTATATGAATAAAAGAGGGATGGATAGTCTATCTCGCGGCGACATATTGTCGCATTAATCCTGTGCTAAGCCTACAGCACGTTAGTAGAAAAAGTCGTTAATTCCAATTTCTCTATGGCCAGCCAACCCTTGGCATCTACAATCTACATGTTTTGTCAAACCGGTTGCCCAGAGTATAGTTGTTATTAGATCAATCTGACATATCTCGGGTCATTGCAGTTTAAAAGCATTAAACTAAATAAATGAAATGAGACTATAATTATTTCTCAATCGTTGTCCGCCGGCGAGGGGGCGTAAATGCGCTTAGCGCCGAGCCGTATGTGTGAGGTATCACCACTATACTTACACAACATCGTATCTGAGACACTTACTTGATAGAGAAAACACCCTTATTTTGAGCGAAAGAAAGGTGACAATCCTATGAAATGATTACTGTAGATCCGAGGGTACGTAAGTGTAGCGACGGTATGGATTCGCAATTTATTGCATAATTGTATGAATTAAGCTGTTTAGCGGAATAACTTTCGTTTTATTTGTACTTAATGAGAAAAAGTGTGCTGGAGATATATTGTTGTTATTTTTAATAACGTAACGCGTCGGTAGAATGAAAATAGCTTTAGTGGGTCCCCTTTAATATGCCTAATATTAATAGTCCTAATATGAATTCGCATAACGGATTTGGCATAAATAATTAAGCATAATATTGAATAGGCAAAATAATAAAATTCCATAATGCTTAATACGCATATTACTGATTATGCATAATTGAAATATGCATAACATTATTAAATATAACTTTTTTTATCCTAATATGGATTAGCATAAACTTAGAAATCAAGCGAATGAGGCAGATCAGGGTAAAACCAAGACAGTAAGGTTAAGTTCAAAACACTAATAAGCAGGAGCGACGAAGCGAAGTTGAAGCCTAGCTTTCGTCGATATCTCCTACACATACTAATGAACACGTCAGATACAATCAATTAAATAAAACATTAGGTATTTAATAATCAATTTTATTAGTAAAGAAATCACATCTTGGTAGGCGCATGAGGCGCACGTACCTACAGAATGCGTACCTATTTAATACGGGCGTATATTTTAATGATCCTTAAAATAGGATCTAGGGAACCTATTTACCAATACCATGATTTCTACGATGGCAAAACGATAACTGTATCCCGTATAAAATACACACGCCGTATTTATGAACATTATAAATTGCTAGGGTAAAAATGTGTGTAATAATTAAAATAATCAATATTTGCTATAAAAATATAAGTAGGTATACATGTAGGTATATCAGTCAATAAAATATGTCAAGACCTAAACATTAACTGTTATAACTACATTACCTACGCACAACGCACAAGTAAGTTTTAAATTGGAAGCAATTATAGTATATAATAATCTTATTAATACGTACTAATCGACAGTAACTTGGCAAAAATATTAGGTATAGTATCGGTTTCGCTACGCAATCTATGATCGGTCATTATCAGTGATCGGTTTTTTGGATTCTCTACCGGCAGGTCTCTAACAGTAACTTGAAAAATAAGCTTTAATTATAATGCCATATTTCTGTTTCATAAAGTATGCTCTTGTGTGTGTAATACAATAGTGTTAAATAAAATTTTATAGTCACACCCGTAATTTTTTATACTTACGCGAAATCCCGTTAGGGGGAACCCAAAAAACCGATCACTGGTTACTCATTATTATTTTATCTATTACCTATATTTTATTTTATACCTTTCATTAAGTATACCAATTAGTATTATGCTCATCCTAATTATTCCAAATCATCGTTATGATAGTTTACGTTATACGTAAATACATTATGCGTAATCGTTTATGCGAAATTATGCTTATGCCACTTAAATAGTATGCTTGACAACGCTATGCCAATTTGAAGTATGCGTAATAAATTATGCGAATTAATATAGACTCAGCTTTAGTACATAGACATGGAATAGGATTGTAAACTGCGACCATAATTATACCTATAACATGGACGTCTAACGTCAGCTCAAAAATGCCCCCAAAAACAAATTGTTATTTTGTGCCAAGATGGGATATGGCGTGACAGGAATATCACCAAAAATACCAAAGTCCAGTTAGTACGCTTTCTGATTTTTCCTATTTTACTGTATGGTGCCGAGACATGGACCATAAAAGAGCGAGAGAGACAAAGAATTGACGCACTTGAAATGTGGGTTTGAAGGCGAATGCTACAGGTATCCTGGACAGAACGTCGTACGAATGTCTCCATACTTGAAGAGCTTAAGGTGAAAGAGAGGCTATCTTCCATTGTCAGAGCCCGTATATTGAGGTACTTTGGACACGTTACGCGACGTGGAGAGCATGCCATAGAGAGACTTGTTGTTCAGGGAAGAGTCAACGGAAACAGGTCTAGAGGACGCTCTCCGATACGTTGGACAGACCAAATTTCAGCTTTAACCAATACTCCCCTTAACACATGTGCAAGAGAAGCATCGGCCAGGGATAATTGGCGCAGAATAATAAAACGTTCGACATGACGTGACCACGACTGCTCTGCCAAGAGCATATCGACGAAGAAGAAGAGGGCAGAACATAGCGCTTTTAAGAATAAGAAATGTTTATTAGCACAAAACAAAATTTTCTTGGTTACATTAACAATTTACATGTAAACAGTGAATTGCGCTAAAAGGTCCTCACTCAGCATGTTGTCCCGCAGCGGAACTCACTGCGTGATGCTGATTTTCAGTGAACTATTCTTAACACCGCGCATATTTCGGCGCAATATCTTCGACAAAATATGTTCCATAGATCCATTCCAAAATTCATTGACTAGTTTGAAAACCTCAGTTAAGCATAGATTATTATTTTTATTATTGTAGCATTAAAATCATATTTATGAATGAATGAATAATTGTTTTATCTAGTAAACAATGTACAGGGTGCCCATGAGGAAAGGGAAAAAAATCAACAGGGGATTTCTGACCATATTTGAAGTTAAAAATGTCATATGAAGATTCCTGGATTCAGTCTATTTTAAGAAAAAAATTGTTTTTTTCTTAAAACCGTTTTAGACCGTTAATTTCGCTATGATAAACGCATTTTAGGAAACGATTTTGTCGCCATGTTGTCTTAGTCTTGTCACATTTAATTGACAGGCATCAAATGAACAAAAAAACCTGTAATTAATAGGCTACTTGACCCATTTTTAAAGTTTGTCGTATATCGTCAGTTGTAATATGAATTAATGTAACCACCAAATGACGATTTTTCAGGAGGGCCCAAAAACGAATTTGACATTCATAAAGTATGTTGTATCTTTTTAGTTAATTATCCTATTGAAATGATGTTTATCTTGTTTGTTTTATTTTTGAGAGGTCTATTTGACGCACAGTTACTAACTGCGACAACAGTTGTAGTTCAGGAAATGGCTGGTGCTTACGTTAAAAATTTTACAAAAAATTGGAGTTACGTTAATAATTTAATGAAAATCATCAAAAGTGGATTTCATAATTTAGTGTAACTCACAAATTGAAACCGAATTTCTTATTAGCCATACAATACAAATGGCGCTTCGAGCATTGAAATTTATAAAAATATGGTGATTACATTAGGACATATTTTGTACTTATAACTTCGTACTTACGTTAAAATATTGTCTATGATTCTTTGAAATCGTTACATACGTTAATAAAAAACGTAGAAACCTAATAAAATGGCAAAATTTTTGTTAACGTATTCGACATTTTTTTCTGGATATCAAAATTTTATATACACCGTTCGATAGGGCAGAAAATTTGCAGTCGAACGGTATACTTAACTCAATTTCGTCATTTTGGTGGTTACATTAATTCATATTACAATCGACGATATTATTAATCAATATCAGATTAACGGAAAAAAAATATAAACATATTTTTTCACGACCTAGAAAACCGCAAAATTATAACTTAAAATTTAAACTTTTGTTACCGCGCGAAAACGATACTAGCCATGTTAATGCTTAGATTATCTGTGGTGTGACGTCACTCAAACCGAAAACAATCATTTGACATGTCACTTATGTTATGTCAATGTCACAGCAAAGCTACATGCCTATATGTCCATGGCGAACTTCACTCGTATAATATTCGACATGAAATTAGTTTAAGATCCTATGACGTCACATCATGGCCGACACCGTTTTCAGAGTACGAAATTAAAAAAAAATAAAACAAATTTTTCAATAAAAAATATGTACCCATCAAACACTTTTAATACACCGTAATCGAAAAATATTGATCTTTTCAATAAATACTACAGAAAATAATAATTTTTTGCACTAAATTTGATATGAGTCAAGTAGCCTATTACCTAGCAAATGTAAAAAAAACTCTAAAGTGCATTTTTTGCGATAGCTTAATTAATGAAATCCTTTTTTTGTGTATTAAGGCATTCAAAACATCAAAAAATAAACTAAAAAAAGATTTTTATTGCAGATTTAACCAAAACTTGTTTATCATTTTTTGCTTCTTTTAGTCTCAGGAATATGCTGTTAGAATTTTTCCCTTTCCTCATGGGCACCTTGTATATCACGAAAAATTAATTTAATGTATGCGTATATTTGAAAGTGCGGACATATAAAAATTGTATATTTTATCAATAAATGAATTTGGTTCTTTTAAGAAACCTAATGAATTTACTTACTAAATACTTATATACAATATAATATATATATATACAATATAATATATATATATATATACAATATAATATATATATATATTGTATATAAGTAATTAGTAAGTTTACTAACAGTTAATGATGTAACTTAATGAACCTCCAGGACTGTTTCTACCTTAGTTGCTATACCTACTCTATATTGTACAAACTTGTATGGCTGTTTCTGTTTGCAATAAAATAAAATGTTCATTGAATATCAAAACTTTGATGTACTCATCGCAACTATTTTTAAATGGCCAGATAAGTTTTTATATGTTGATATTGAAATTCATTATCGTGATGCATTGAAGAGGGGATGAAACTAAACTTGTCAACTAAAATTCAGGACCGTTTTTGAAAGGCAGTTTATTATGGCGCGCACGCCGCTTACATATTTTATTTCTTCGTAGATTGTAAAGAAATGGAGCCAAAATTATTAATTAAGTAATTCGAAAGTACGGTCAATCAATACACACTGTACAGTTGACTACAAAGAGATGTACCTATCGCTTTTTCGTAATCTATACCTAATATAATATACCTATATATCTTTAGTTTACGTAGTCGTCTGTATCGTGATGGCCCAAACTTATAGTTAATGCGTCATTCCTACCTATATTACCATAATATAAAAACCTTTTAACCTTAGACGCCTCTTCTAATTATTAATTAATTATGAGTAGGTCATTTTAAGTTCAAACTATTACACTTTTTTTAAGTGTTTGGAGGCTACTTATATTATATTTTTATACGTTTATTTATTGATAGAATCATTCCTTGATATGATGATAAAATCGTTCATCCCACCGATCGCTTGCAATACCTACATAGTTATGCTGGATTCTGAATTGCTCATTTTTAACGACATGTTTTTAGGGTTCCGTACCTAAAGGGTAAAACGGGACCCTCTTTTAACCCAAAATTCTGCCAATTTTAAAAAAATCGTGCGTGCTAGCCTCGTCTCTGCTGTGTACAGCAAAAAAATCTGTCTTTTAAAAAAATACAAAAAGTGGGTCAAAAAGTATGTAGCTCTTAAGATACACTGCCAAGTTAAGGGTTGGCTCCGTTGTCTGTCTGTCACCAGGATGCTTAGCCAAGTTGCCAATCGCTAGCGCTTGGTAGCGTATCGTAGTTTTCCCTCTCTGTCACTCTTGCGTATTAGTGCGACAAAGACAGTTAGCTGCCTTTCGCTTAGGATTGACGTGTAAGCGCTAGCGATTGGCAACTTGGCTAAGCACCCAGCGGCCCTACCGCGAAAACAAAATTCGTACCTAATTACTTTCGAGGATTTGCCTCACTCACTCTAATGACGCCTTCGTTTGAGTGACAGAGAAAAATCCTCGAAATTTTCGAATTTCGATTTTCGCGGTAGTAGGCCAGGCTGTATTTCGTGAACCGTGACAGCTATAACAAGTTAACAACAAATACTAAAATGCAACAAACGTGATTTATTGCTCGATATTTATTATGATTAATTGATAATTATACGGAATTCTTCTTGCGCGAGTCCGACTCGCATTTGGCCGGTTTTTGTTGTTTAGGTACGGCGTTTTATAAAAAATCTTTACTGCCAATTACCTAAAGTAAAAAACATGTAATAGTTGGGTACTATCATGATTGTCAGATCACATACATCAAAAACGCTTGTAGCCTAGCGGCAAAATGCATGGCTGCTACGCAGCGGTCGTGAGTTCAATCCCCGGCTCGTACCAATGAGTTTTTCAAAAACTTATGTACGAAATATTTGATATTCACAAGTGCTTCACGGTGAAGGGAAAACATCGTGAGGAAACCTGCATACACCTGCGAAGAAATTCAAGGGTGTATGTGAAGTCCCCAACAATGACGGGGCCAGAGTTGGGACCACGCAAAATAGGCACGTTTGATGTCGAGATGCGGAAAAAATGGCCAGAATACATACAACAACAACAAAAACAACAACAACACATACATCATCAGCCTATTTCAGCTCACTACTGGACATATAGGTACTCTCCTATTGCGTATGGACGCATTAGGAGGAAATCCCTATAGTAATAGAGTTTATATTTTTAACCCGAATCAACTGAAACAAAAACGTACCTGGGTGCTTAGCCAAGTTGCCAATCGCTAGCGCTTAATCGTCAATCGTAAACGAAAGGCAGCTAGCTGTCTTTGTCACACTAATATGAAAGAGTGACAGAGAGGGAAAACTACGATACGCTACCAAGCGCTAGCGATTGGCAACTTGGCTAAGCATCCTGATCTTAGCAAAACTGACAGAAACTTTTTCCAAGAAGTCATGCTATGATCATGATAATGTTGGTGATCTTAGTCGTTTTTTCTTTGGTAGGTATATGACACCCAATGTTTTATAAGTCATGCTTAATTACATACCTACATTTTTTAAAAACCTATTTGTCAACATCGTCATCACAATTGGATTTCATACAACATTTAATAAAAATGTTTAACAAAATTAACTGAAAATGAACAGAAAATATATCTAAAAAGAATAATAATGTTTATAAAAATCATTTAAGTATTAAAGTTGATATGTTTCTCGACAGAATGACGACATTCACATGTTAGTGTAGTATCTTTTGACCTTAGGAATCAATAGTTTAGTGACCTTTAAGTACCTACCTATCAACTGAAATTGTATTTCGATATGTATTTTGCTTTTTTGTGAGTAGGTAGATAAAAGGTGTATTGGGGTAAATCTAGTAACAACTAAGTATTGAAACGACTGAATTTTCAAAATGACTTGCCAGACGTACTAATGCGATTCAATTTAGGTTTAGATGAAGGGCCAGTGAGATACGACTCGTATAGCCTTGTCCCTTTCTTTTGACCTAAAATGAACCGCATTAGTACGTCATGGTAACCCCCCTGTAGGTAACTATACTTGCAAAAGCCTATAGCATGAATGAGTGTTGTGTGCAACCCCCTTTATGACAAAAGTAACACTGAGGGTAGATCTTTCCTTGCATCGCCCCCGCCACCACCGCCCGTGGCCAGTACCCATTCTAGCAGGGCGCAGGCCCGCAGGCTTTGGCCGAGGGTGCTCCGGACGAGGACCCTCTTAATGGGTCGAAACATGTCGAGCAATCATCGACTTAAATACGTGAGTAACCCGGTTCGATAACATTTTAATATGCCTATAGCATGGTAACAAAATGTCAACTGAGCAAAAAAGATTATCAGAGGATAAATGTGCTTGTCACGAGTTGGAAAGTAACGTTTACGCTAGCGTTACTTGATACGTAAAGTACCACCACACTCGCTCGTTCCAATCCATCAGTATGAGCGTGATAGACTGTTTTATCATATAAACCCTAACCTTACTTTTCAACTCGTGGTATGGCAAGTTCGCATTACAGTTCGCAAATTGTCCGGTCACCTAGTGAAACATTGCATTATTTGTGTATTTATTTATCACAAATATTTGTTCCTTGGTCATGGCTGTCTATGTATTTAAGTATCTATATGTATTATGTATGTATCTATCTATTAAAAAATAAATCGTCGCCTGGTACCCACATCACAAGCCTTAATTGAGGCTAGGTCGATTTGTGTAAGATGTCCCAAGATATTTTTTTATAATTATTTATTATTAAACGTCCAAAATTTTAAGCGCTTCTAGGTTCCTTGTAAAAGTCTACTTTGTTGGGAACGTGACGGCTATGTCAGCTACCTTAGAAATATATGGAAAATGCGAATTCTGTCTGTATAAATATAAACAACCAGTTGTAAAATAGATACAAAGGAAGTCCCTAGCAAAATGTTGTTCGTGCCACCGTCACTTCAATGTCTGGACTGATGTTATTAGTGAATACATCAAGTACTCTTTTTTTTAATTACTTGTTTTCTTCAAAATTAAATCGTATCTGGAGTTAACCCGCGGTACCAAGCGTTTGTTGTATAATTAATATAGGTAGGTATTTAATTTTAGTACCGTAACCAACTTATAATCCAAACGCTCCCAATAATTGCTCTAAAACTTAATCGAAGATCTAAAGGTGCATTTAGACCAAACGAGCATTCGGTCATTCTATCCCCCA
>JALPQI010009818.1:0-32040 GCA_025490895.1 Thaumatotibia leucotreta | reverse complement strand
AGATCTATTTAATTTAACCTAAAAGTATATTCCTTTTATTTGTTTGTTTACTCATACTAGTAATAAATTAACATTACCTGGTAATTAGAAATGTACCGCGTCCTATATGCGCGACTGCTGGGAGTGCAAGTCATGGCGGACGCACGCGCTATGCACAGCACAGCACCATTATTTGCAGCTGCCAAGAAAACAACATCCGCTGCTGGAGGTAACATCGATACTTTAGCTTCTACAATACTAATATGAATTTAAAATAGTATTCTAAAAATAATGGAGAAACCTTTGTGCCTTGGGCCCTTCTAATGCTGACAGTACTTTATAAACTATGCTGTTTTGCAGGAGTCATGGGGTTAGGTAAAGGCAAGAAGAAGCTAGGCAAGCTGGGTACTATGGAGAAGCGTGAACTACCGGTTGAAACAGACCCTCAAAAGCTTGTTTCTCAAGTGTGTGGTGCTAACATCTACACCACAGGAGAAGATCCTAAGGTATACTTATTTTTAAAGTAAGCCTGTTCACAAATAAAATTACCTAATATTATTATGCCATAAAAAATAAACCAAATTTGTACTCTAATTTGCAGTTAAAATGACAGCAATTCAATTTGTAATCTGTGAGTAAGACACAAACTTATTTTCTTTGTACTTTTACATTTCAAGTGCTATTAAGGTCCATCCATCCAGCGCTGCAAAAAGACTACAGGTAATGCACACTCACCAAGTCAGTACGAAAAAAAAGTTGTGTCTTACTTATTTTTCTAAATAGTATTTTTTTTTGGTATATACATCTTATATATTTGCAAGGGTACACCTGCCATTCTGACTCTCATGAAAGGAAGTACCCTCAGACATCCTACTTACCCATCAGTTAAACTTAATGATGTTGGAATTTATTAAGACGGGAGACTTACATGGCAGGAGCACATATTCACCAAGAGAAAAAAATTACTCAACAACTGGAAAAATTGTACTGACTGATAAAACTGATCTCTCTGATCAGTTTTATTATACATTTGTATATCAGTAATATCAGTATTGTTGAAGGAAACTTTTTGTCATCAGTCAATAAAATTTTTCAAGTAACTAAAAACTCTTGTAAACTATACTTAGTTTTGGGGTTCTGCTGCAAATTCCAATATTGTGATCCTCCAAAGATTTGAATCGAAAATTTTGTGCATGATTAGTAATTAGAAATGATCCATGATATCTAACCAATAGTCGGCTCCATCAGGAACCAGGGATCGGATACCGGTTTTTGCTCCATACAAAAGAACAGTTCGAATTCCGTTCTTTTTCGTTCTTCGGTGTATATTTTTTTTATTAATGGAATAATTCATAAATACCTTATTTATAATTACATAAAATGTTGAGTACTACATAAAGAGCTTAAAACATTTTAAACAATTGAGCTATTTCAAGGTTTTTATAAAAAACCGGTTCCGATCCCTGTCAGGAACTGCAGATGCCAACAGTCAACAAAACATTTCCAATATGTTCAAAAAGCTAAAAAAAAGTTTGCATCTCTAGCACAAGTTTCTAGAACACTTTTCTGCAACAGTAAATTGCTTCCTTTTCACATGTTAGTTGGCGCGGACCCTAATATGTCCCTGATTATGTACTGTATCTGTAAGGTTTTAAAAAAAAGTTTGCATCTCTAGCACAAGTTTCTAGAACACTTTTCTGCAACAGTAAATTGCTTCCTTTTCACATGTTAGTTGGCGCGGACCTTAATATGTCCCTGATTATGTACTGTATCTGTAAGGTTTTAACCCCTTGTCTGCAGATCGGCCCAGACAGTGAATACCCTGACTGGCTGTGGGAGCTACATACGGGCCCTGCGCCGCCGCTGGAGTCCCTTGACCCCGACACGAAGGCCTACTGGCTACGCGTGCGCGCCGCGGGCATGAGACGCAACAACAAGCTACGCTCGCTGCGCAAGTTTTAGATTCTTTAACTATTGTCTGCCAAACCAACTTAGCTCTCAAAAAGGGCGCGAACACAAGTGTGTGTGCGTGTGGGGCCAACACTTTGCGCTTACGTTTTTTTTTTCATTCTGGCGCCTTTTTTTACAGATAAGTTTCAGTGTACGTCTCTGGTCTCGTGACGTCATTAGATACCCTTTGATGTATTATTCACGTCTTGTGCTGCATTTAACTTCACGTTCTCCTATGGCGTTACAACTATTACGACGTCAATACGAGACCAAAACTATGGCGCATATATATAATTTAAATGCATTGAATTTCAGAATTCAGATATTACATACAAATGGTTTATTTATACAAAGATGACTGAAGAACCTCAAAATGAATGTGGATTGTGGTTAGTTTCTAAGTAGGAAGTGTAAATAAAATTGTTAGTTTTTAATGTTTTCTTTTCCTTAGTGTAACTCATACCTTTGTCTATGTACCCAACATTCTAATCCTTATAAGTAAAAAATAATAACAGTATAATAGGAGAATGTACACGGGTCATTGTCAGTCCGAAAAACAAAAGTTGTCCACTCGGTGGTCAAAAGTTAACAGCTTTTATAAATCTATGTTACGATTTGATTGAATAGGGCTATAGACCAGGGAATCTAGTTGTACCGTCAATTGTTTTATCCCAAAATTAGTACAGGATTTCCTTAACTTTAGGTATGTCCACCGAAAAGACGATAACCTAAATCTGACAATGACCCACACAGTACACAGTACCTATTTAAACCTTTCCAGGTGTAGTACCTATGTATATCGACCACATTTATGCATCTCAATATAATTTGAACCTTATTTACTACGTTTTAAAGTTCAAATTACATTGAACTTTAGGAATATTTATTTAACTCTTGAATTACTAGGACAACAATTTGGATAAATTAAGATTTTTTTGGAAATACTCGCTATTTCCTCATAAGGCCTGGAAAAGGGTTAAAGGAGGAATATATCCTAGTTATATGAACGCACATGTGCGTTGAGGGCACTGAGACAATAAACTCTTAGTCAGTAGCATTAGGCACTGGTCTCACCGCGAGCTACTAAGCAATGGTACTATGGCTTGGGCTATAACAGTATAAACACGAACAAAAGATACGAACTCCCGTGTAAATAAAAGAGACAAGAGTGCATATCTTTTGTTCGTGTGTGATATTTCATAGCTTAGTAACTCGCGGTGAGACCATTGCCTTAAATGCACTGGGTGGAATATTAGCAAAATGTTTGGTCGATTGGTAGCTGTTAATGCGTTAACATTCCCCATTCCAGGGTTCAGAGGCGTTTTAAATATGGAAAGAACTTTGTCTCTATTCAATTCAATTTTAAGAAGAAAAAATAAATTTACGTTTAATTCTAAGGTGCATGGAATTTTTCCCTGAGTTTTATTGGGACTGGACATGTTCTCTCCGTTTATCGTTCATATATTTTGGACTATCTCACTTACTAGTAGATATCTTTACAGTTTGTCAATAGGGAAGTATCATTGAAGGGTTTGAAGGGAAATTAATGAATATCATACCTATACATCGTACACGTATATTAGCTTTTCACATTTTTATCACAAAAACATTTTATAAAACCTAATTTGACGATTCACAACATGCTAATTTTACAAGCCAACTTCACTTTACATACTCACCAAAGATTTAAAACTCCACAAACAATTCAATTTAACTAGGTATCACATTTTGCTATATTTTACTACAGAACCGTGCGAAGGGTCTTCAAGAGTAACTGTGTTACATTTTAAGAAAATCGCATGCAAATTGTGACACCGTCTAAAGATTAAAAAATCAATCAAAAATAGGTAGAAATTTCTATTCCAATAGTAGTAAGAAAAAAATATTTTGGTGTTCTTCGCTCTTGTTACTTATACGGTAGAGGTATCTGGCATAGGTCTCCTCATCTCAAGCGCGTCGTTGCTATGGGGGTTATCACAGCCCGTCATCGATTATTTCTGAAAATGAGTCCTTTGTTCACTTAATTGTACTATATTCAAGTACCTACGTCTTCTATCAAATGTCATATTTATTTATTTACATAATCTTTATTGCACGAAAAAAAAAATAAAGTACAAAACGCGGACTTAATGCTATGAAGCATTATACCAGTCAACCTTCGGGCAAAGCTGAGAATATGTAGGCGGTGCTAGAACATGTTGTGAAAACAAAACAATGTGAGCAACTCAATTATGCAACTATTAATTTATCGTTTAAACAATCTCGGGTTAGACCAATAACACGAGGAACAGTGTCAAAAATCAAATAAGACTTAGGTATGCAACGACTTCTGTGAAAATGGTAAAATACTTACTGTGTGCTCTAATTGAACTCTGCACAATAGTTGACTCGCAGATTCACAGCTGTCTGTTCATAGGCAGTCCATGGTATCTTCCTTGACGATCATGGGCGGCGCATAAGCCCCGTGATAGATGCCAAATGAGTACGAGTACGGGTTCTGCAACGAGGTGATGATACTGATGATATTGGCATGATGTTTACATAGGTACACAGCAAAAATAATTGAATAAGAAACAATCAGAATCAAACATCACATGTTAAATTAATAAAATAATCGCGTGTGTCCGCGTGTGAAAAGTAAACTTAAATTAAAATACATCTTAACAACGCCAAAATGGGTGCCACTCATCATATGTCTAAAGTTTTAGCCGTGCCGCTGGTTTTCAGGGCAACCGGAATATATGATAAGATTATTTGTTTATTTGCATTATTCAAACCCTTATGAAAAAAAGCTTTATAAAGGTAATGGTAAACATGGTATGGTAAGTAAGTTAAAAAAATAATACAGGTAAATTCCATCAATGCCTTTAATACCCTACCCTATACATAGGTTGTTCATAAAGGCTTTAAATCGAATATGTAAGTTGAAGGAATGATAATAGTTACCTTCTTGGTATCGTAGAGTTTGGGTGGGTAAGCCGCAGGTCCGGGAGTCTTGGAGCGGTTAAGGAAGCCCAAACGCGCGCCCAGTGAGTAAATTGGTTGCCTGGAATATAAAACAGCTTTAAATAAATAATTCATGTGATTATCAGGGCAGTAGTTGGTACATACCCGAATTTATACGCTAAGGTCTAATTAACGTTATTCTAATCTGGGCTCACCAACCCTCTTGCCCAGCGTGACGATTATATATAATATGGGCATTTACCTCCTGGTGTGTTCATGCGCATAGGTGCCTAATAGGAGAGTGCTATGTACAGTAGTGGGCTGACTGAGGTAGGCTGATGTGAAATTTAGGGGCTTTGCTTTACACAAAATATAGCCTCACTTTTATACCACTGGCGTGAAAGATCTGGATCGCTTTATTGCGACTTACCAAACCCACCACTAAGTGATGGGTCGTTCCCGGTCATTTCCCAATCTTACTATGGGGGAAAAATCCAATCGGGAATATTCCCCATACTGTGTTGGGAAAGTTATCGGCAACGGTCCATCTCTACCCACGACTAACCTAGTCTTGTAAACATCGGTGTTCTGCTGGAAGTACACAGCGGGCCCTGGCGACTTGGACTTGAGGTTGTAGCCGGACCGCGGCGCCATGGACCAGGCGGGCGTGCCGGAGCCTAGCCGCAGCGCGTACGCGTTGGGCGCAGGGATGACGCGCTTCACTGCATAGCCGAGTCGGGCGCCCATGGAGTACTGCGGGGCGCGCGCGGTCTGCGGCGGGCAGCGCTCGGGCGCGTGGGCGCCTGGGCCCGGCGTGCGGAGCGTCGACCGGACTGGAAATCTGTGCAATATACATTGTAAGTGGCGGAGCAAACTAAGATTTCTATGCCATAAAAACATATAAGAATAAAAATAATATTTATTCGTGACACATTATTTTACAGTGAAATAATATACTTGGGTGAATCAACTTTTTCTGTCTGTTATTGCCATGGTTACGGTCGCCTGAGTCACGCTGGTTTTATGCAAAATTATGCTACTTAATTTATGCAAACATGTATAATAGTCTATGTTTGTAGATGGCCCATCAAGGAAAGGGTTTATTAACACCAGGAAAATGCATGTTTGCATAGTTTAAGTAAGTATCATAATTATTATGCATAAAACCAGCGTGACTCAGGCGACTGTAACCATGGTAATAACAGACAGAAAAAAGTTGATTCATCCACTTGTACAGAGGATAAAAATAAAAGACAACAAATAAGATGGTGCCACGAAATGGTCTCATCTCAGCATGGTGCCGGCGTAAACCAGCGCTGATCTTCCGATAAGATCATTGATTTTTTTTACTATAAATAGTCCAGTAGGCTTAGCACTGGATCAGTGCGACAATATGTCGCCGCGAGATAGACTATCCATCCCTCTTTTATTCATATAGTTAGTAAAAGATGAAAAGTCTAAGATCTCGCGGCGACATACTGACATACCCACAGAACAGATTCCGTGGACATACCAATCATGTGCTAAGCGTACCTATACTGTACTATGTACTGTACTGTGTACTGTAACTAAACTATAGTCCACAAGTTCAACGCTTGTTTAAACATCAGTGGATTTTTTTAATAGGATATAATTATTGTCTAAGAACTGCGTATCGGGTAGGGTGAAGCTTATGGACTGTAGTGGAGTAGTTTTATGTGTGTTTACGTAATTTCACATAAATGCTTTTGATTTATTTTCGTACATTTACTTGACTAAGATTATTTAAGAGCCTGCTGCAGTTTGTTGGAATTAGTTGGTGTAGCAACCAAATGAAAGCCCCAAACGCTAGTTGGACGCGGTGCCGACGCCACGCCATCACGTGGCAATCGGCGTGCAGATCGGCCCATATGAGATTCTCCAATTAAAACAAAACACTAAGCTAGACCCGAAGCTCTAATTAGACGCCGTGACAACGCCGTAACGCGTCACGCGATCGATTCGGTACGATGGTCCCGACCCAATCCCCTTCACATTATAATCGTCGCGCAGGCCGGCCGATATGAGATCCTAGATTTAAACCATAATACTAACCCTAGACCCGAAGCTCTAATTAGACGCCGTGACGCGTCACGCGATCGATTTGGTACGATGGTCCCGACCCAATCCCCTTCACTTTATAATCGTTGCGCAGACCAGCCGATATGAGATCCTCGATTTAAAACATAACACGAACCTAGAACCGAAGCTCCAATTAGGCGCCGTGACGACGCCGTCGCGCGTCACGCCGTCGATTCGATACGACGGTCCCGGCCCGATCGCCTTAACGCGGCAATCGGCGCGCAGGCCGAATGAGTACATCGGGGCGCGGTCTCGTGACGGGTCGTGGAGCGGGTACCCCGTCGTCGTCGGCAGCATGTAGGCGCCGGGCCCTGGCCCTGCGTCACAGCATAATAAATAGTATTAACTTACAGGATGAACAAACCCTGCCTCCTACCGAAAGACCGGTGACCCTCCCCGGTCACCGCACAGTTACCCTGGCCTTCTCTCACTCACACAAGCATGACTCAGGCGTAAGTTAAGACTCAGATTGATGACTGTCTACAAAAAGTCCCCTTGATGTAAATACCCATACTTGAAAAAAAAATAAGGGTCATCTCGCGACTGCTATTTTATTTAAGTTTATTGCATTCACACTGCTCAACAGGGTCAATCATTGGGTAGTTAACAGTTGTAGTAATCATTGATTGGTTGAAGTTGATTAGTATATGTGACCTGAGCTAATCTATAAGATAATATTACTATCAACTATCAATATACTGGCATTTGGATCCAGATTTCAAAAACATTCGTGTGAGATGCAATCATGAAGGCAGTGCGAAGTCAGTATAGGTACCTACAACTCAATTAACTTTTAGCTGTCAAATCGGTTTCAAGTCTTTGCCCATAATGATATAAATGGAAGTTTTGCGAGTGGAACCCACAATTTTGTTTTCCTATTGAATTATAAAATAAATACCTACCCCTACGCTACGCTACGGCCCCGATCGTAGCGATGCTACGTCGTAGCACACTAAGTAAAAGTAAAGTGCCTGCCGACACAGTGGACTTCAAGCTATTGATATAATGTAGGTAACTGTACTCACCTAACGGTTTTTTAGACATTTTTGTAATTAAAACTAACGGTTAACTGAATACTGAACTAAAATTTTGAAACATGAATTATTTTTCTGTTATTTTCACTGCAATTTTGATAGGGATGACATATTTCGGAAGGCCACGAAACAAGTGAGCTACGTGGCAACCGATGACACAAGTTTGACATAATCATAGGAAATGAGGTTGAAATAAGTAGGTACCATTTTATCTGCGTAAAGATTTGTATTATATTCTTTGGTATTAGGTATACATGTATTATAGTACATCACAAGTGTAATCAATTATAATAATTCTTGTGTATCATAGGTAGGTAGGAGGAACACGACGTAAAGAATAGGAGGTAGGTAATTAATTATAAGAACCTGCTCACATAATTTCACATAGATCTGATGTGAAATGCGAAAGTAGCTGGACAGACTATGGACTTGGACTTAAGACATTGTCGATTTGATTACCTATTAAATTAATTATTTTTGTGGTAAGCTGTGCAGTAATGCGTACATAAATATTTTTATTTCATTTATTAGCCGACGTAATAGGTACCTACTGGTAGCTACACCTTCATAAAATACTTAGGTAGGTAGTACTTAGAGTGAACTAAAGAGGGAACCCAGGCCCCATCGGCCCTTCGTAGTAAGTTGACATTCGTCAATTTGTATAATTTACTAAAACATATCAATATAACAATCTAGTCGACATCTAAATTGTTCCGCTTAAAGAATGGAAGCGGGTAATGGATGTGCAGCGGGCGTTAGATCGGGTTACGCGGGCGACACACGCGCCGGCGAACACTGATTGGACACTGATTGCTTCTGTTATCGCGCCTCTGCAGCCTCCATCCCTGCAAAACGTTCAACCAACACAGTATTGTCTATCCTTTACACCCGTTTTACGGACGGTAGAGACAGTATGTTATTCGTATACTGTTCTATAGGCGGTTAGGGTAATATCGGGGATGGCTAAGCCGACATTGAGTGAAAGGACACGGTCGCGGCATGAGCGTAGAACGAGGTCTCGTTGCCTTCGCGCTAGTCTATCTGACTTTCTTCCTGGATAATGTTCTGCTGACCGTGTTAGGTGAGTACAAAACTTTTCAAGCCGTGTGTAAAGTTTTGCGGGAAACAGTATTTTTAATCGTTTTGGCCTATATCTTAATACCTCTACAATATATAGTATTTGTAGATATCCCTGTGCTAACTAAAATCAGAAAACATAGCGTCCTATTATACCTACTGCAAATACCAGATAAAGTATGTGTCCGTATTATGATACCCGATAATAAATTTAATTATCAATATAATGACAGTTAAATTGATTCTGCCCAAACCTAATTTGTGCAGATAGCTGGTATTTGCAGTAATAGAACGATAGGTGAGATGACTTGGATGCAGCTTTCAGAATAATAATGTAAGTAATGATGAATAGTCGAAAGTGCTATTGTTTAAGTTAAGTTAAGTAAGTCCCTACCTTTTTTCTTACGTTTCCGTAACACAATGGTTTTATAATACAGAGTTCAACTACAGTAGTGAATGGCCTAATCAGTTACCTATTCTGATAACGAATTTTTTCACAAATGCGGGAACAATCTTCCACTCGACCAGCCCCGAAGTACATACACCCGGTATAGTTACGTAGAAATTGCCAGAACACAGTAATCTATACCTAATTAAAAAACAGGCCTGGAATATGTTCTCAGACAATAGGTAGATATCTAAAAATAATAGTGCCCCCACTATTCGTTTCAGATATTGTCCGCAAATAGTTTCTTCGTTCTGGTAATTCACGATGCGAAACAATGCGCTTTACGCACATCAGCGCACAGTCTACTGGGACTGAAATCTGAATAATGTTGTGTTCCCCAGTGCCCATAATCCCGGACTGGGTCAATGGTGGCGAATTGGCCCGCTGGGCGGCGCAGGACCCGCCGCCGCTGGCCGCTCTGCTCAACCACACCGTGCGGCACGCCCTCGCCCACGCTAACGATACTCGCAGCCATACATTAGGCAAGTACTGTCCCCATTATCCTTTCCAGACGGTGCGCATGAAGCCTGGCATTTGTTTCTCCCTTCGTTAGATTGACAGAGACATATTCTCGAAATTTGCGGATTTCGAAGTTCGCGGTAGGGCTATTGCGCGCCAGCCAAGAAGCTAGGATGCTCAACTACGGCATCGCTCATGTTAACGATACTCGCAGCCATAAATTAGGCAAGTACTGTCCCCATTATCCTTTCCAGACGGTGCGCATGAAGCCTGGCATTTGTTTCTGTCACTCTAATTACGCCTGCGTTGGATTGACACAGACATATTCTCGAAATTTGCGGATTTCGAAGTTCGCGGTAGGGCCATTGCGCAGCAGCCAAGAAGCTAGGATGCTCAACTACGGCATCGCTCATGTTAACGATACTCGCAGCCATACATTAGGCAAGTACTGTCCCCATTATCCTTTCCAGACGGTGCATGAAGCCTGGCATTTGTTTCTGTCACTCTATTAGACGCCTTCGTTGGATTGACAGAGACATATTCTCGAAATTTGCGGATTCCGAAGTTCGCGGTAGGGTCATTGCGCGCCAGCCAAGTACGGCATCGCTCATAATAACGATACTCGCAGCCATACATTAGGCAAGTACTGTCCCCATTATCCTTTCCAGGCGGTGCGCATGAAGCCTGGCATTTGTTTCTGTCACTCTAATTACGCCTTCGTTGGATTGACAGAGACAAATTCTCGAAATTTGCGGATTTCGAAGTTCGCGGTAGGGTCATTGCGCGCCAGCCAAGAAGCTAGGATGCTCAACTACGGCATCGCTCATGTTAACGATACTCGCAGCCATACGTTAGGCAAGTACTGTCCCCATTATCCTTTCCAGACTGAGTGCATGAAGCCTGGCATTTGTTTCTGTCACTCTAATGACGCCTTCGTTGGATTGACAGAGACAAATCCTCGAAATTTGCGCGCTGGGCGATGAAAGACACGCCGACAAGACGCTAGGATGCTCAACCCCGGGATCGCTCATGCTAACGATATTCGCAGCCATACATTGGATAAGTTACTGTTGCCTCCAGAATTATTGTCTTTCATACTTTAGGTAAAAGGATACATACTTATATTATGCTGGTAGGTAAATAATAAATATAATAATTAATAAGCAAACATGTCTGTGAGAAAACTACGAATAGGTACATTAACGGCTTGTTTCACAATCCCCAGATATATATCAGATAAAATTATCACTGTCCTTTTCCCCAGCAAATAAAAGAAAAGAACAGGTAACATTTATCTGACAGGTAAACAGGCCCTAAATGTTCCACATGTTCTGTGGTGAAAACATTGACATTATAATAGCTCCTACTTCTTTCGGATCGAATTATTATCTAAGTAGATATTTCTATCCAGTCGAGAGCGTCCGACGTGGCGGCAGTACGGCCGTGGTCGGCGTCGTACTAGGAGCCAAAGCGGCGGCCCAGCTGGCAGCGGCGCCGTGGGCGGCCCGAGCGGCGTGCGGCGGCGCGGCGCGGGCGCTGGGCGCGGGCACGGCGTTGCTCGCGGGCGCGGCGGGGGTGTTCGCGGCGTGCGGGGCGGGAGGTGGTGCTTGGTGAGATACATGTACCTATTGACCTAAGTGCGTAGCCAAGTTACTAATCGCTCGCTTTTCGCTCTTGCAACAAAGACGGCGCTATTTGTGTATCGTGTCTTTGAGTCCCTCACTGCGCTCAAGATACTAATTTTAATAATAATATTAATAATTATAGAATTTTTTCGCTTGATCGGGACTCAACATCAACACTAGGGTGGTCCAAAAAAACATTTATATTATTTTCCCATGGGGCACCCCCTTATTTTGTTACATCTGTTAAGTTGATAAATTAATTACACCAAGTTTCATAATTTTATTTAAACTATAAAGTGGTGCTCAACGCCTTTGATGTTTTTTATATTGTATGGAATGTGAAAAAATTATATTACTATTTCTTAACTTTTTATTTTAGTTATTGCTTCTAGACTGTTTAAAGATAGGATTTTAAAGTAACAAAGTAGAAGTTGATTTTTGTTTCTATTTTTTAAGCTTATTTGAATCTTCGCCAAAAAGTCAACCGAATCAATAATTTATTAAAAATAAAATGAATAAATAAATAAAATAAATATCTTCATGACTTTTAAATCCCGTTTTGAACAGTATTAAAGCAATTTTACTGACATAAAAATCATAAATATAAAATATTTATTTATTTTGGGATTCATAAAATATTATATTTTTCAAAGGCATTGAGCACGGCTTTGGAGTTGAGCTAAAATTACGAAACTTGGTATATTTTATCAACGTAATAGCTGTTACAAAATAAGAGGGTGATTTTTTTTCATACAAACGTGGGCCACCGTAATCAACACTCGAAACAAAAATCTACTTTGCTCTCTAGTTGAACAAATAACTATTGGTACTCAGGTGCGCAGGAGCGGGGCGCGTGTTGCACGGCGCGGGCTCAGCTCTAGCGGGCGTGGCGGGGCTCGCGCTAGCGGCCGCCTGTGCTCCGCAGCGGCTACCCGCGCTGCTCGGCGCTGTGGCTCTGGGTACATCCTCTCCTGTAGCCGTACTATAAGCTGCCGCCGCGTTATTTGGTACTCAGGTGCGCAGGAGCGGGACGCGTGTTGCACGGCGCGGGCTCAGCCCTAGCGGGCGTGGCGGGGCTCGCGCTAGCGGCCGCCTGCGCTCCGCAGCGGCTACCGGCGCTGCTCGGCGCTGTGGCTCTGGGTACGTCCTCTCCTGTAGCCGTACTATAAGCTGCCGCCGCGTTATTTGGTACTCAGGTGCGCGGGTGCGGGGCGCGTGTTGCACGGCGCGGGCTGAGCTCTAGCGGGTGTGGCGGGGCTCGCGCTAGCGGCCGCCTGCGCTCCGCAGCGGCTACCGGCGCTGCTCGGCGCTGTGGCTCTGGGTACGTCCTCTCCTGTAGCCGCACTATAAGCTGCCGCCGCGTTATTTGGTACTCAGGTGCGCGGGTGCGGGGCGCGTGTTACACGGCGCTGGCTCAGCTCTAGCGGGCGTGGCGGGACTCGCGCTAGCGGCCGCCTGCGCTCCGCAGCGGCTACCGGCGCTGCTCGGCGCTGTGGCTCTGGGTACGTCCCCTCCTGTAGCCGTACCATGAGCTACCGACGCGTTTTTTTTTAATTATCACTATTAGCCTGCTATTGTGTGTCCCACTACTGCTGGGCAAAGGCCTCCGCTCTCGTTTTCCACTCCGTCCTGTTGATGGCAAGTTCTCGCCATTCTCCGCAGAATGCGTCCAAGTCGTCCCACCATCTCCTTTTCGGTCTGCCTCTGCTCCGTTGGCCATCGTGTGGGATCCACTCAGTGAGTGATTTGGCCCATCTTTCCGGGTGCGTACGGCCGACATATCCGGCCCAGTCCCATTTCAACTTGGCAGTCTTGACACCGACGTCTACAATACGAGTTCTGGAGCGTAGGTCCGTGTTTCTGATCCGGTCAGTTCTTCGAACACCTAATATGCTACGCTCCATCGCTCGCTAGTAAACCTTTAGTTGGAACTTTTGGGCCTCAGTCAATGACCAAGTCTGAGCGCTGTAGGTTAAGATGGGCAGGATGTACATGTCCAGGAGTTTACGCTTGAGGCAAAGAGGAAGGTGTCGCTATACCGACGCATTATCAACGCCAAATTGATGAACTATCTAACACCTCGGCACAACTTGCACACTGCTTGTTTTGTTTTCGCAGGCGTTTTGGTGGGGTACCCGACGGGCGGACTGCTTGACGCTGGTTGGAGTTTTTTGTTACTGGGTGCCATGCTTCTAGCTAACTTAGGTAAGTACCTAGACATCTACAGATATTTACTGAACAAATTCGTGTGTTTCTAACATTCTTAACAGTAGTTGTATGGTGTGGGTACGAGTTTAATTAAGTTTACGCACTGACGCGCTCTTATGGAATTGTTTTCACGGAAGACCAGCGTCAAGGTACCCAACAAGTATTTTGACATAAAGCTGAGTGAAAACGTTTTCAGCGACGCAGACTGTCCCTACAATTTTAAAAATAATATTTTGATTTCAGCTCTACAATGCGTTTTTTTACGTAAAGAAGAATTTAATCGCGTAAGTAAGTAGGTAGTGTTAAAACATAGTCTTTATACATAATTTTGTTACATATAAAACGCCCTGCTGCCTATTATCAATCTACTACATATAAAAGTGACACTCATCATTCTCATCAATCTATCATAGTAGACACACTACCGGCACAGCGGCGGAAGTGTCGGCCTATGCGTTTTTTACGTAAAGAAGAATTTAATCGCGTAAGTAAGTAGGTAGTGTTAAAACATAGTCTTTATACATAATTTTGTTACATATAAAACGCCCTGCTGCCTATTATCAATCTACTACATATAAAAGTGACACTCATCATTCTCATCAATCTATCATAGTAGACACACTACCGCTATCGCCAACCAAGCAACCTCCTATTATGGGCATTACCTCCTAAATTTCTAATGAGTTCAATAATTATAATAGGAGAGACCTATGTCCAATTGTCCATCAGTGGACTGATGTATGAGGAAAACGAGCTGTCTGAAAAAAGTTTTACCTACACAATTATCTAGACTTGACTCTTATACAATGTCGTAACAGACATGCTTTACATAGAAAAAATCAACTGCGAAAGAATCTGGCTGTCACGGGATACGGGATTAAAACCCCCTTCGTCTTGATTATCTGGATTGACTCTTCGATTACAAGTATTCGGTCGGCCAGCGTTACCATGTGGTAAGTGAGGTTATATGTATAAATAACTCCACTTTTCTTAACACTTTCATTGCCAACGAGTGCTACGACTGCTACGCGCTACGCTCGTAGCCGATCCTTGTAATAATTGTGAGAACATTTGTGTGTTTATCATAAATATTGCCACTTTCGCCGCGCCGCGGCCACGACATTGGTCTAAGGCGACCGGCTTAGCGGAAAACGTATGGTGCTCTCTCTCGTACCCATATCAGCATCCCGCTCCAACTCATTGATTCGCTCGCCGCTGGTCGCCTTAGACCAATGTCGTGGCCGGGGCATAAGTCATGGTAGACCTCAGTGTGGGGCTACATTGATTTGTACAAGATTATCCCAAGATATTTATTTGATTAGGTAACCGGCGGTAGCGACGCGTGGTTCAGCGCTCACAGCGATGGCTACCGGCCTCCCGCGGCGGCGTGCGCGGGCTGCGTGCTGCTCACCACGTGCGTCATGGCCGCGCTCGAGCCCACGCTGCCGCCGTGGATCCGAGCGCGCTTCCACCCGCAGGTACCTACGCTGACATGTATCGCGTGAGCCTAGTAGCTTTGACTAAGAGTCCCCAGCAAGGACTATATTTGATTAGGTGCCGGCGGCGTTGACGCGTGGTTTAGCGCTCGCAGCGATGGCTACCGGCCTCCCGCGGCGGCGTGCGCGGGCTGCGTGCTGCTCACCACGTGCGTCATGGCCGCGCTCGAGCCCACGCTGCCGCCGTGGATCCGAGCGCGCTTCCACCCGCAGGTACCTATGCTGACATGTATCGCGTGAGCTTAGTAGCTTTGACTAAGAGTCCCCAGCAAGGACTATATTTGATTAGGTGCCGGCGGCGTTGACGCGTGGTTCAACGCTCGCAGCGATGGCTACCGGCCTCCCGCGGCGGCGTGCGCGGGCTGCGTGCTGCTCACTACGTGCGTCATGGCCGCGCTCGAGCCCACGCTGCCGCCATGGATCCGAGCGCTCTTCCACCCGCAGGTACCTATGCTGACATGTATCGCGTGAGCCTTGTAGCTTTGACTAAGAGTCCCGAGCTAGGACTATATTTGATTAGGTGCCGGCGGCGTTGACGCGTGGTTCAACGCTCGCAGCGATGGCTACCGGCCTCCCGCGGCGGCGTGCGCGGGCTGCGTGCTGCTCACCACGTGCGTCATGGCCGCGCTCGAGCCCACGCTGCCGCCGTGGATCCGAGCGCGCTTCCACCCGCAGGTACCAATGCTGACATGTATCGCGTCAGCCTAGTAGCTTTGACTAAGAGTCCCCAGCAAGGACTATATTTGATTAGGTGCCGGCGGCGTTGACGCGTGGTTTAGCGCTCACAGCGATGGCTACTGGCCGCCATGGATCCGAGCGCTCTTCCACCCGCAGGTACCTTATGCCGACATGTATCGCGTGAGCTTAGTAGCTTTGACTAAGAGTCCCGAGCTAGGACTATATTTAATTAGGTGCCGGCGGCGTTGACGCGTGGTTCAACGCTCGCAGCGATGGCTACCGGCCTCCCGCGGCGGCGTGCGCGGGCTGCGTGCTGCTCACTACGTGCGTCATGGCCGCGCTCGAGCCCACGCTGCCGCCGTGGATCCGAGCGCGCTTCCACCCGCAGGTACCTATGCTGACATGTATCGCGTGAGCTTAGTAGCTTTGACTAAGAGTCCCCAGCAAGGACTATATTTGATTAGGTGCCGGCGGCGTTGACGCGTGGTTTAGCGCTCACAGCGATGGCTACTGGCCGCCATGGATCCGAGCGCTCTTCCACCCGCAGGTACCTTATGCCGACATGTATCGCGTGAGCTTAGTAGCTTTGACTAAGAGTCCCGAGCTAGGACTATATTTAATTAGGTGCCGGCGGCGTTGACGCGTGGTTCAACGCTCGCAGCGATGGCTACCGGCCTCCCGCGGCGGCGTGCGCGGGCTGCGTGCTGCTCACTACGTGCGTCATGGCCGCGCTCGAGCCCACGCTGCCGCCGTGGATCCGAGCGCGCTTCCACCCGCAGGTACCTATGCTGACATGTATCGCGTGAGCTTAGTAGCTTTGACTAAGAGTCCCCAGCAAGGACTATATTTGATTAGGTGCCGGCGGTAGTGACGCGTGGTTCAGCGCTCACAGCGATGGCTACCGGCCTCCAGCGGCGGCGTGCGCGGGCTGCGTGCTGCTCACCACGTGCGTCATGGCCGCGCTCGAGCCCACGCTGCCGCCGTGGATCCGAGCGCGCTTCCACCCGCAGGTACCTATGCTGACATGTATCGCGTGAGCTTAGTAGCTTTGACTAAGAGCCCCCAGCAAGGACTATATTTGATTAGTTGCCGGCGGCGTTGACGCGTGGTTCAGCGCTCGTAGCGATGGCTACCGGCCTCCCGCGGCGGCGTGCGCGGGCTGCGTGCTGCTCACCACGTGCGTCATGGCCGCGCTCGAGCCCACGCTGCCGCCGTGGATCCGAGCGCGCTTCCACCCGCAGGTAACTATGCTGCTATGCTATTCTCTTATTCACACATTCGACGCTGCGTTCGTCAACGAGCTCGACGTCGAGACAGTCTTGTCTAAAATCCTAGCCGTTTTATTTGACATTAGGAATCGAGGCTGTGAGCGAGGTTGTGGGCGAGTTCGTCGCTGTTTTTCGTTAGAGAATACGAAGTTCGTAGGTACATTAAATGTCAAACTCTCGACGCAGTGTAGTTCCAGCTCACGCCGCATTCGTCGCCGAGCACTAGTGTCGTTTAAAGTACATTAGTGAATACCATTTTTAGGCTCGACGTTGCCGCAGCGCTGACACAGCGCTGACAGCAAGGCGGTTTCCTTAGTGAATAACACTGTTGACATGTATCGCGTGAGCCTAGTAGCTTTGACTAAGAGTCCCCAGCAAGGACTATATTTAATTTGGTAGCCGGCGGGAGTGACCCGTAGTGGTTCAGCGCACGCAGCTATGGCTACTGGGTGCTTAGACAAGTTGCCAATCGCTAACGCTTAATTGTCAATCGTAAACGAAAGACAGCTAACTGTCTTTGTCGCACTAATATGAAAGAGTGACAGAGAGATTAGAGAGAGGGATATACTTATTATACCTTCTGCTCATTAGGATGCTTGTCATATTTTGTAAGTCATAGTTCATGATATTCCCTTATTCCTTAGTCATGCGTCACTCATGCGATCAATTTTAGTGATTAAAGACTATAGTATTCTATCGAGAAAATTGTTTTCAATAATGTTTCCGTAATTCCGTATTAAAAAATCCTACGATACGATGTTGTGAGTCATTCTTTGAGATTTTCAACTCCAATTTCAATTACATTTTTAGAAATTCGAAGTCTCCTGAGCATTAAAATAATACGTACTCGTAAAATAGTCCAAAATAGTTGTACCCTATATCTTTTTATTCGCAGCGATGGCAGACGGGGTTCGTGTTCGTGCCAGACAGCGCCGGCTACCTGCTGGCTACATCGTGCGCGGGGCTGGCGGCGCGCGTGCTGGGCGCCGAGCGGGTGGCGCTCGCGGGGCAGGCCGCCGTCGGCGTGGCCGCGCTCACTCTCCCGCATGCGCCTTCGGTAAGACTAGGTTGCATCGACTATCCGCAACCATGGCAGACGTGGCTCGTATTAGAGAGCACGGGGTTACCTGCTGGCTCCATCGTACGCGTGGCGCTCGCGGGGCAGGCCGCCGTCGGCGTGGCCGCGCTCGCTCTCCCGCATGCGCCTTCGGTAACACTAGCGGGGTTGCGCCAACTATTCGCAACCATGGCAGACGTGGCTCGTATTAGAGAGCACGGGCTACCTACTGGCTACATCGTACGCGTGGCGCTCGCGGGGCAGGCCGCCGTCGGCGTGGCCGCGCTCGCTCTCCCGCATGCGCCTTCGGTAACACTAGCGGGGTTGCACCAACTATTCGCAGCGATGGCAGACGGGGTTCGTGTTCGAGTGCGCCTTCGGTAAGACTAGGTTGCATCGACTATCCGCAACCGTGGCAGACGTGGCTCGTATTAGAGAGCACGGGGTTACCTGCTGGCTACATCGTACGCATATAGCGCTCGCGGGGCAGGCCGCCGTCGGCGTGGCCGCGCTCGCTCTCCCGCATGCGCCTTCGGTAAGACTAGGTTGCACCAACTATTCGCAGCGATAGCAGACGGGGCTCGTGTTCGTGCCAGACAGCGCAGGCTACCTGCTGGCTACATCGTGCGCGGGGCTGTCGGCGCGCGTGCTGGGCGCCGAGCGGGTGGCGCTCGCGGGGCAGGCCGCCGTCGGTGTGGCCGCGCTCGCTCTCCCGCATGCGCCTTCGGTAAGACTAGGTTGCGCCAACTATCCGCAGCGATGGCAGACGAGGCTCGTATTAGAGAGCACGGGGCTGCCTGCTGGCTACATCGTACGCGCGTGGCGCTCGCGGGGCAGGCCGCCGTCGGTGTGGCCGCGCTCGCTCTCCCGCATGCGCCTTCGGTAAGACTAGCGGGGTTGCGCCAACTATTCGCAACCACGGCAGACGTGGCTCGTATTAGAGAGCACGGGGCTGCCTGCTGGCTACATCGTACGCGCGTGGCGCTCGCGGGGCAGGCCGCCGTCGGTGTGGCCGCGCTCGCTCTCCCGCATGCGCCTTCGGTAAGACTAGCGGGGTTGCGCCAACTATTCGCAACCACGGCAGACGTGGCTCGTATTAGAGAGCACGGGGCTGCCTGCTGGCTACATCGTACGCGCGTGGCGCTCGCGGGGCAGGCCGCCGTCGGTGTGGCCGCGCTCGCTCTCCCGCATGCGCCTTCGGTAACACTAGCGGGGTTGCGCCAACTATTCGCAGCGATGGCAGACGGGGTTCGTGTTCGTGCCAGACAGCGCAGGCTACCTGCTGGCTACATCGTGCGCGGGGCTGGCGGCGCGCGTGCTGGGCGCCGAGCGGGTGGCGCTCGCGGGGCAGGCCGCCGTCGGCGTGGCCGCGCTCGCTCTCCCGCATGCGCCTTCGGTAACACTAGCGGGGTTGCACCAACTATTCGCAACCATGGCAGACGTGGCTCGTATTAGAGAGCACGGGTTAGCTGTTGGCTACATCGTACGCGTGGCTCGCATGCGACTTCGGTAAAACTAGCGGGGTTACACCAACTATTCGTGCCAGTGAAATTCGATCGCTTTCTTCATTGCATATTTACTAGCATGTTTAATTGCTCTCACCTTTCTCGTCAAAATAGACCGGATAAAAAGTCCGAAACTCACTGCACTGGAGAAATGACACGTGAAATTCGGTTTTCAGCTATTTTTGGTTCTTATGAGCTCAGTCTAGTTCTTATATTTGCAGTCTACAACCCAAATGTTTGCGTGCCTAAGACTTCAATGCGGTGTCCAAAACATAATAAGCTGCTATTACTTTGACACCAGCAGGCTTAGCACATGATTGGTGTGACAGTATGTCGCCGCGAGATAGATCTTCCGTCCTTCACTAGCTATATTAACAAAAGAAGGACGGATAGACTATCTTACGGCGAGATACTGTCGCGCCAATCATGTGCTAAGCATACAGACTTAATAAAATCTACTTGGTAACACTTCATATCGTTCACCCTGTATTCAACGATACCCCACACTATAGGATTTACAGCAAAATAAAAAAAAACATCCCCACTTTACCAGTATGGGAGACACCCGAAAAAAAATCTGTGAGATTGTTCATGTCATTTGAGGGCGGATTTTTATTTTGTTGTAGTTTTTTCACTTTTCCAAATTTGGACTTTTTTACATTTTTTCTACTCAGAATCACGACCTCGTTCGATCCTGATAGAAATAAAAAAGTGTCCCTAAAAAGAATTCCATTGAGCTACTATTTTTCATACACTTTCGTCGACCGTAACTCAGTGGAAGACAAAAAAATGTATGGAATTCTCGGGACACTTTTTTCTGCTAATGAGGATCGAAAGAGCTCGCATTCACAAAAAGTAAGAAAATATCCAAATTTGGAAAATTTGATAAAACTACAACAATATTAAAATCGGCCCTTGAAGTTAACTGTTGTCTGCCGGCAGGTGTGGTGGCTGGCGTTGCCGCACGCGGCGCTGGGCGGCGGTCTGGGCGCCGCGGACGCCGCTCTAGTGCCGGCGTTGTTGTCGCGCGCGCCGCGGCAAGTGCCGCATCTAGCCGCGCTGCTGCAAGCCGCGTCAAGCGCTGCTTATGCTCTGGGTTGTTTATTGGTTGAAACCCTATTGCTATACTTTGGAGCTTTGGATTTGACTACTTAGATGACATAAAAAGTACATTGCTTAGATATAATAGGTATATGACTAACTAGAATGGACAGCTGTGACTGGAAGTCGCTGGGCGGCGGACTGGGCGCCGCGGACGCCGCTCTAGTGCCGGCGTTGTTGTCGCGCGCGCCGCGGCAAGTGCCGCATCTAGCCGCGCTGCTGCAAGCCGCGTCAAGCGCTGCTTATGCTCTAGGTTGTTTATTGGTTGAAACCCTATTGGAGCTGGGTGGGATTTGACTATACTTAGATGACATAAAAACGTACATTGCTTAGATATAATAGGTATATGACTAACTAGAATGGACAGCTGTGACTGGAAGTCGCTGGGCGGCGGTCTGGGCGCCGCGGACGCCGCTCTAGTGCCGGCGTTGTTGTCGCGCGCGCCGCGGCAAGTGCCGCATCTAGCCGCGCTGCTGCAAGCCGCGTCAAGCGCTGCTTATGCTCTAGGTTGTTTATTGGTTGAAACCCTATTGCTATACTTTGAGGCTGGGTGGGATTTGACTACTTAGATGACATAAAAACGTACGCTTAGATATATAGGTGTAGGATTGAGTGAAACGGAACGTAAGAGTGTTGTATTGTGAGTGAATGAGACAAATATAAATAATGTATACGAGTATGAAAGGGATAGCATGAATGACCTGAGACGGCGGAGAGGGAGAACGATTGTCATCTGCTCGATTGAAAGACGGCTGTTACGTGCTTGTAGTTTTATTCTCTTTTCTAAAATATAATAATTATCAGTAACAAGAGTTTACTTTCGCCTCCACTTCCTACAGTGGTGTCAGAAGTGGGATCTACAAAAGTAAAAGGAAAAGACGGGAAAATAGTGTGATTTTTCGAAGACTACTAACGAACAAAGAAGTACCGTTAGACTACGGTTGTAACTACCTACGAGTCCTGCATTCAAAACTTGAAGACGGTTAAGACGTTGAATTGCAGCGAATCCAGGGGTACACATGTCTCCAGGTTCCAGACGTAACAGCAGACAAGCAGATTTCGACGAAGAGAAGATGGGAACGTCGCGAAATGACTGTGGTGCGGCAATGTTACACCTTACCGAAGGGCTTATTCCGAAGTTCACCGGCCAGGAGAAGACGTATCCTGCGGCCAGGTGGGCGCAGGACGTGGAGGATAGCTCTGAACTGTGTGGGTGGACGCCGTTGCAACAGTTGCTGATGGCGAGACGGTCGTTGGCGGGAACGGCGTTACTGTGGTTTCGAGCGGAGCGCATTTTTAAGACTTGGGATGATTTCAAAGCTGCAGTACTCAAGGAGTTCCCCGACAACATCGATGCTAAAGCTATACACGAGTTGATGAGTTCCCGACGCAAGAAACCTAGTGAATCATGTTTAGAATACATGTTTACGATGAAGGAATTAGGCAAAAGAGGGAAGATGGCTGACTACGTAGCCATAAAGTACATCGTGGAAGGCATAAAAGATCAAGAGGTCAACAAGATAATGTTATACGGTGTTACGACATACAGCGATCTTAAAGAAAAGCTGAAAATATATGAGCAGTTAAAGGCTAATATGGCGGGTTCGAGTTATAACCGCGATGCGGGTCGGTCGAACGAGAAGGCTCCCGGTCCCGGGCGAGGTGTGCGCTGTTATAGCTGTGGAGAGAGAAGTCATACGTCGGCGGAGTGCCCGCATAAGCAGAAGGGTCTGAAGTGTTTCAAGTGCAACGAGTTCGGTCACATCGCATCGGCGTGTAAAACAGCTGTTTCGCAATCATCTGTCTCTGCAACTTCACACGGCAGGAACGACATGAAAGCAGCGTCGAGCGATGAAGGTGGCAGCACTGCGAAGAAATGGTCAAACGGAACGAGTGGCGCTAGTGTCGCAGCGAAACGAACTTTTTACGGTTCTGTGAGTGATGGTCGCATCACTAGTTGCGGTGACGCGATTGGCGAATCGACCGTAATGGCGGATCACTGTCTGACAGCCGTCAAAGGGGACAACAGTAATCATGGCTGCCGGAGTTTGATGAACAGAAATAAGCCGGTTAAACGAGTTACAGTGTTAAAGAAAAACATCGTAGCTTTGGTTGACTCTGGAAGTGATGTGAACGTGATGTCAATCGCTTGCTATAGTGATCTCGGTGCGCGAGAGTTGGACAATAGAGAGACTGCGCTCTTGGGACTAGGTGCAAACAAAGTAAAGTGTTACGGGCTGATCGATTTGGACATTGAAATAGACGGACAATGGTATAATGACGTTTTGTTCTATGTAGTTCCTACTAGTGCTATGCCTTACGCTATGCTTCTTGGACAGGATTTGTTAGAGCGTTGTATTGTAGTCATGGAGCATAACAACGTATGGTTAACCCCAGTCGGTAGGTGGGTGTATGACATAAGCGTGTGTGATTCCTTGGTTACAGGTCCATTGAACCCAGATGTTGAGAGCGAGGTGAATAAGCTGGTGGAGTCGTACATACCGCGTAAGACGAAAGAAGCGCCCGTCAAGTTGAAGATTGTGTTGAAGGATGACATTCCGGTTGCACAACGACCCAGAAGGTTGGCTCCAGCCGAGCAAGAAGAGGTTGACCGACAAGTGGCTAAGTGGCTCGACGATGGTGTTGTACGGGTAAGCTTTTCCGAATATGCCAGTCCTTTGGTGCTTGTCAGGAAAAAGGATGGAAGTACTAGGGTGTGTATTGATTATCGACGTATTAACCAGAAAATGGTGAAAGACGAATATCCTATGCCAGTGATAGAGGACCATATTGACAGATTGGTAGGAGCAAGGGTTTTCAGTACATTGGATTTGAAAAACGGGTATTTTCATTTGCCGGTGGATGAAGAATCTGTCAAATTCACCTCATTTGTCACAGCGACAGGGCAGTTCGAGTTCCTCAGGGCTCCTTTTGGGCTCTCCCTCTGTCCTAAGGTGTTCACGAGATTTATCACGGCCATTTTTAGGAACCAAACAGCTAAGGGTATTGTTTTAATTTTCATTGACGATTTGATTATTCCCGCAGCAACCGAAGAGGAAGCAGTGAGCAGACTGAAAGAGGTACTGGATGTGGCTTCGGAATATGGGCTCGAAATAAATTGGAAGAAGTCTCAGTTAGTCCAGAAACAAGTCGAGTATTTAGGGCATATAATCCAGGATGGACAGGTGAAGCCCTCACCAGAGAAGACCGATGCTGTAGCAAGATTTCCAGAGCCTACCAACACAAAGCAATTGCAGAGCTTCATTGGTTTGACTTCCTACTTCCGGAAGTACATTAAAGATTTTGCGCTGATAGCAAAGCCCCTTACAGATTTGCTCAGGAAAGAAAATGAATATGTGTTTGATGAGTCATGCAGAGCAGCGTTCAGGGAGTTGAAGAATAAGTTGACCAGTCAACCAGTACTAAGACTGTTCAACCCGAAGCTGAGTTCAGAGATGCATACAGATGCCTCAAAGGTAGCCATATCAGCAATTTTGCTCCAGAAAGGAGAGGATGCACAGTTGCATCCTGTATACTATATGAGTCGAAAGACAACTCTAGCTGAAAGTAGATACACCAGTTACCAGTTAGAAGCGCTTGCCATAATAGAAGGAGTCAAGAAGTTCCGGTGTTACCTATTTGGCACACACTTTAAAATAGTCACTGACTGTAAGGCGTTCCAGATGACTCTGAACAAGAGGGATCTAGTTATGTCAACTCAGGTTGCGAGATGGATTCTACTTCTACAAGAGTATGATTTCGAGATTGAGCATAGGGAAGGAAGCAAGATGCAGCATGTGGATGCGCTAAGCAGAAACCCATGTGTCGCGTTTATGAAAAGTAGTTCCATTCATGAGCAGCTCAGAGTAGCTCAGGATAATGATGAGGGTCTGAGAGCAATAATGGAGCTACTAAGAAGAAATGAATCTTACAAAGACTACTATCTGGACCATGGTTTACTCTACAAGGGTGAAGGGAGACATCTGGTGGTTCCAGTAGAACTAGAAAGAGAGATAATTAAAAGGGCACATGATCAAGGTCATTTTGCGAAGAAGAAAATGATGGAATTAATAAGTAAGGATTACTACATCGAAAGCTTAGAAAAGAAGGTTGAAAACCACATAGTGTCATGTATTCCCTGTTTACTCGCTACCAAGAAAAGTGGTAAGCAAGAAGGATTCTTACACAGTATTGAGAAAGATGAGATACCATTGTATACCCTGCATGCTGATCATATAGGGCCCATGACGGAAACCAAAAAGCTATACAACCACATACTGACCATAGTGGATGCATTTACCAAGTTTGTCTGGTTGTTTCCAGTGCGAAGTACCACAAGCAAAGAAACGATTGAGAAGTTGAGGATTCACCAGCAATGTTTTGGAAACCCAGTCAGAATAATAACGGACCGAGGCACGGCATTCACGAGTAACGAGTTTCAAGACTATTGCTCTGATGAAGGAATAGAGCATATTAAGATAACGACCGGTGTTCCACGTTCGAACGGACAAGTGGAGATCATCCATAGGTCGTTGACCTCAATTTTAACCAAGTTGTGTATAGAAAATCCTGCACAATGGTATCGACATGTCAGTCAAGTGCAAAGATGCATAAATAGTACCTACCAGCGCAGCATAAACACATCACCGTTTGAGCTACTTATTGGTACCAAAATGAAGCTTAAAGAAGATACCGAGATCTATGAATTACTTGAGCAAGAAAACCGAGACAGCTACATGCTGACCCGAGAGGAAAATAGACTGAAAGCGAAAGAACAGATATTAAAGGTACAGGAAGAAAATAGGCGAACCTTTAATAAGAAGCGAAAGGAGAGTTCCAAGTACAAGGAAGGCGACCTTGTCGCTATAAAGAGGACCCAGTTCGGAGTCGGAATGAAGTTGAAGCCTAAATACCTAGGTCCATACCGAGTCATGAAGGTCATGGGACGAGATAGGTATCAGGTGCAGAAGTTAGACGATGCCACTGAAGGTTCCCGCAATACTACAACTTCTTGCGATCATATGAAGAGATGGCCTACACGTGTGGAATAGGTAGAGTTGGCCACAGGTAATTATGGTCATTAATCAAATTATTGCATGATTTTCGGGGAAACTGCGTTTATTTATACAGTGCCCCACCTACGTTGTTTTATGTACCTATACCGTTGTTATGCTCACATAGACTTAGATTTAGAGATATGGTTCATGTTTCAGACCTTGGATGTATTGATAATGTAAAGAGTTAACTGTTGCCAAGGTAACCTGCTTGTTGCATTATATAAGCCTACATATTGTTCTGTTATTCCACGGTTTGTTAAAGTAAATAATGTGTTAACAGTATGACGCTGCCATGTAAAACTGTAATGTTATTAGACTGGAGACCAGTCAATGTGTCAGGACCAGCCGACTGTAGGATTGAGTGAAACGGAACGTAAGAGTGTTGTATTGTGAGTGAATGAGACAAATATAAATAATGTATACGAGTATGAAAGGGATAGCATGAATGACCTGAGACGGCGGAGAGGGAGAACGATTGTCATCTGCTCGATTGAAAGACGGCTGTTACGTGCTTGTAGTTTTATTCTCTTTTCTAAAATATAATAATTATCAGTAACAAGAGTTTACTTTCGCCTCCACTTCCTACATAGGTATATGACTAACTTGAATGGACAGCTGTGACTGTAAGTCGCTGCGCGGCGGACTGGGCGCCGCGGACGCCGCTCTAGTGCCGGCGTTGTTGTCGCGCGCGCCGCGGCAAGTGCCGCATTTAGCCGCGCTGCTGCAAGCCGCGTCAAGCGCTGATTATGCTCTAGGTTGTTTATTGGTTGAAAACCTATTGTTATACTTGGGAGCTGGGTGGGATTTGACTACTTAGATGACATAACAACGTACATTGCTTAGATATTTAATTATATGACTAACTGGAATGGACAGCTGTGACTGGAAGTCGCTGGGCGGCGGTCTGGGCGCCGCGGACGCCGCTCTAAGCTCTGAAATGGAATTCGAGATCAAAAATGGAAACAATCTATGACAATGACATGACATAATAAAGTCAATGTTATAGTGACATTCCAGGGGTATAAAACTTTTTATTTTTTAACACCTTTATAAATTAACGTCGCATTGTGAGATGGGTTGTTTATTTCATTTTATTTATTTGCACACTTACAAACTATTCTTACAGGTGCTGAACCTATGACAATGCTTGATGTTTAGATGTAGATACGCGAAAGTCAAAGTATGTACGATACATAAGTATCACAATCATTAACATATTTTTGGACATGACTATAAAAAACATACGGCGAGAGTCCACGGTTCCTGATTACAAAAATAATACCGAGAAAATTTGCTAGAATAATAAATAATAATAATAAAAACCTCCACAACCACGAGGTGTACAATCTCAGAAACTATTTTCTTAACAATTAGTGCGGGATGCATCGTGATGTGGTGGCAGTAGACCGGAACCTCACGCCGCTCTTCTTGGCAAAAGAGAACTGGTGCAGACCTGTGGTACTAAGCACTGAGGACCGCAAGGCGGTATGGAAGAGCAAGGAGCTACACGGGCGGTTCTACAAGGCCCTCACGGGACCTGACGTAGATCTGCTCGCGTCGGTGAACTGGCTACGATTCGGGGTCCTCTTCGGAGAAACCGAGGGTTTTGCCTGTGCAATTGCTGACGAGGTTATCATGACGAATAACTACCGGAAATATATCCTGAAGGACGGTACGGTCGACATCTGTCTGTCGGGCATGCCGCCGCGCCGTCCTGGTGAGTCACTCAGGCATATTATTTCCGGTTGTTCTCAGATTGCTAACACCGAGTACTTGCACAGACATAACCTCGTAGCCAGTATTATACACCAGCAGCTTGCTCTTCGATACGGCCTTGTGGACGTCGAAGTGCCATACTATAAGTACACAACTGCACCAGTTCTCGAAAATGGTCGTGCCACGCTCTATTGGGATCGACCTATCATCACGGACAGGACTATTGTAGCCAATAAGCCTGATATCGTGCTGGTAGATCGATCGCAGCGCCGGGCTGTGCTCGTCGACGTCACCATCCCCCATATGAGAATCTCGTGAAGGCCGAGAAGGACAAATCCAGTAAGTACCTAGACTTGGCCCACGAGATAACCGCCATGTGGGATGTTGACTCGACGATCATAGTCCCGATAGGCGTTACAGCGAACGGTTTAATAGCGAAGAGTCTCGACCAACACCTTAAGAGTCTCTCGCTAGATGGCTGGATCAAGGGTCAGATGCAGAAGGCGGTAATCCTGGACACGGCGCGGATAGTCCGTCGGTTCCTCTCTCTGCGACCTTAACCACCGGCAGCTTGGGCCCGCCCCGTTGCCGGCGGCACCCTAGTTTAGGTTTTTTATAAAGTTTTATATTTTGTATTGTTTTTGTATGTTGTATTGTATTTTAATTTTATATTCATTTTATAAAAACCCTAAACTAAGAGAGAAATTAAATAAAGGAGATAATAATAATAAATATCTTGGGACATCTTACACAAATCGACCTAGTCCCACGGTAAGCTCAATTAAGGCTTGTGATGTGGGTACCAGGCGACGATATATATAATAGATAGATACATATAGATACTTAAATACATAGACAGCCATGACCAAGGAACAAACATTTGTGATAAATAAATACACAAAGAATGCCCTTGCCGGAATTCGTGTCAATGTCGTGTTACTTTAATCTTTAGGATAGTCGGGGAACGAATTCCCGTCTTCATTTATAGTTACAATCTAATCTATTTCTATTAATAAATAAAATGATTGATTTGTAGGTAAAAATACTAAAAGCGGTATTCATGTACTTTGTATTGCTAAATTTTAGGAGTTTTTATGAATTCATAAAATAGTCATTTGGAGCCACCATCTTGTTTTGATTTTTTTCAGTAGATTGTTATAACTGCGAACCAAATGTTTAAAACTTCTTATCATTGCCAGTAGTATAAATTAAACACCCTACATTTTATTAAACCTAGAGAAATATATTATTAAAAAAATAATGTATGATACTAAAAATTTGTAAAATATTTAAATCTATACGTACCGTCAGGGACTGTAAATGCGCATTTTTTAAAAGTATTTCAATGATTTTAGATTACCCATCTCTCGCGATTATTTTTTTGTGTTGGTATCCCATTTGTTTACATTTTTGATCTCCAATTCGATTTCAGATCTTAGTGCCGGCGTTGTTGTCGCGCGCGCCGCGGCAAGTGTCGCATCTAGCCGCGCTGCTTATGCTCTAGGTTGTTTATTGGTTGAAACCCTATTGCTATACTTTGGAGCTGGGTGGGATTTGACTACTTAGATGACATAAAAACGTTGTACATTGCTTAATATGTAGTGTAGGTATATGCCTGACTAGAATAGACAACTGTCACTGGAAGTCGCTGTGCGGCAGACTCAGCGCCGCGGACGCCGCTCTAGTGCTGGCTATGAGAAGACTCCGATGTAACAAGACATTTCTTAAAATATGACACTGTCTCATAATCCTGGAGTGTGGTTCACTGTACATTGTTTATACGAAGGGTCCACGGAAAGAACATGTCTAGTCAATTCAAATTAAGGTAAACGCAGCTATTAACGCTCCATCGAAAATCCGAAGGTATTAGCGACCTAATAAGTAATTCGGTATTTTTTCATTGCCACAACTTATGTGAGGGTAGGTAGGTTGTTTTCCAGAAGCGTTTATTTCTTGAGTATAGGGTACGGTTAAGTTAGTTTGAGTGGTAGTTCGATAAAAGATAAAAATATATCAATCAAGTTGTGGGTACCGAGAAAGAAGGACATTCCATACTGGCGCTTGCACTTTCAAGTAAGGACTCGACTTATCTGTCTAAGACGTTTATTTTAACAATTGACTACTTAACATCTACATTTATTGCTAATCATATTCATTTATTTATAAATTACAGATATTTTTCACAATTTATCAAATAACATCCATTATCATATATAAAATATAAAATTAAATTTGGGCGGTGATTGCTTCATTATTTTTAGTAGTAGCAGCTATCAACGACCCGTAGGTCGGTAATGACTAAAATATCATGTTTAGTTTTTTCTTTCTCGTACGATATTATTCTATGAAAACATAAGTATGTTTATAGATTAATTGAGATCAAAATAATTGTGATTTTCAAAAAACTATTAACGACATACACATTAGCACTTGGTTTTCTTCTTTTGATGTTATAAAGTTAACCAAAATACAATATTTTTGGAAAACGGATATTATTTTAGACCTTGTTTATGACGAAGTCTTATCCATTAAAAGTGCTTTTAGGTCCTAAATTTTTAATATCACGTAATGAGAAAGTGTTTTGTAGCGACAAAGATAATAAAAATACAATATTGTTATTGTTTAATATGGATCGGTAATACATTTTACGTTAGTTCTTACATATTCTATTAACGACTCATAGAAATCGCTGATACCAACCATAAGAAGGTATTACCGACCGTACCTAAATAAGTAGGTAGTTATAATATTAAGGAAATGATTAATGACATAAATTACTAGTTACAAAAATACAAGTTTTAACAAACATGGAAGGGTTGCCCGATCAGCCTCTTCCAAAACGAACACATTAAAAACTTAGTAAATCACATCATTTCGATTGTCGTTCAAAAATGCTCCAAAATGTTTAACTTGGAAATTTAGAAATATTACCTATACAGGTGGTCCAAACCTTGACGTCAAAAATTTTTTTTTAGATTCCTCACGTCATGAGCTATCAGAATATACCCCATGTATATTAGCCGATTTTTTGTAGTTTTCGAGTTATGAATTTTTGAAAAATTTTTTTTGAGAAATTCTTGAATGAAGAAATTTATTAATTTAAAAAAAAATGTCGGGTTTTTTAACTAGTTTCTTTTTGTAAAAGTATTACTAATTTACTACAAATAAAGCATTTACTGACAAAAAAATTTGCGTCCTCAATTTGATACAAGTAGGATAAAAAATACCAAATTCAAAATTTTACGCTAAAAACGCATCATAATAGCATTAATGTACGTAAATAAAAAAAATAAAACACATCTCAAGGATTTTTGGTAATGTAGAGACTTCCCTAGACCTTAAACCTTCGTAAAAGCAAAAAAAAAGTGATACTTAATAATGAGGATTTTTCGGAGTAGTCGGTCAAATAAACTTAAAAAAAACTTTTAAAATTTTAATTTAAAAATAAAGTGAAATTTCGTCTGTTTTGTTGTTCTTATCAATAAACAAAGACAGAAAATACCACGAAAACTCAATTTGTGTAGTCATTCAAGTAATTTTTACTACTTAAAAATTTAAAGCTTTTTTAAGTTTATTTGACCGACTACTCCGAAAAATCCTCATTATTAAGTATCACTTTTTTTTTGCTTTTACGAAGGTTTAAGGTCTAAGGCAGTCTTTACATTACCAAAAATCCTTGGGATATGTTTTTTTTTTTATTTACGTACATTAATGCTATTTTGATGCATTTTTAACGTAAAATTTTGAATTTTGTATTTTTTTATCCTACTTGTATCAAAGTGAGGACGCTATTTTTTTTGTCAGTAAATGCTTTATTTGTAATGATACTTTTACGAAAAGAAAATATTTAAAAAACCCGACCGGTTTTTTTTTATTAATAAATTTCTTCATTCAAGAATTTCTCAAAAAAAAAATTTCAAAAATTCATAACTCGAAAACTACAAAAAATCGGCTAATATACATGGGGTATATTCTGATAGCTCATGACGTGAGGAATCTAAAAAAAATTTTTTGACGTCAAGGTTTGGACCACCCTGTATAAATATATTTCATTTTCTTCGTAACCAAAGTGAAAAGCGGTGTACCACAAAGGCATAAATGTCAATTTTTACCCTCGTCAACTATTTTAACATAAAATTGCCTCGGGTAGAAATGGTTCCCTTTATGCCCTTGTTGTACAATCTACTATTGAAACTTAATCGGTAATGGCTGCTTAAAAATCGTTGATACCTTCACACCCATTTTTATGGGTCGTTAATAGCAGAAATCGATTCTGTAATTTAGAAATAGATTTTTGACAGCTTAATGTTCAATTAAAGGACGAGTAACTCATTTT
>JALPQI010009817.1:0-41153 GCA_025490895.1 Thaumatotibia leucotreta | reverse complement strand
GGCTCGATTTAAAAACAGTCTTGATAATTGAGTCAGATTTTAAGGATAACTTCTTCTATATTTAATTAACCAATTCAAAACCTTACGATAAGAGCCCTAATGATTAAAACAATAATTAGAATCACAATTTATTCTTTTAGAAAAATCCACACGGTTAAATAAAAACATTATTCAATACACAGTTATTTTTAATAACAAGCAGACAGCGTGTATTTTTGATATTATCTCAAACAGTTGGAGTAGTCAAGGAAGATTATGACGAAGTAGGTTTCTTAAGTTTTTTGAAAATTTCCAACTTTTTTCAATACAAAAACTCAGCACACGATTACAACTCCATTTGTCAATGGGTGTCCTATTTTATAATAAATGTATAGTAATATCTAAACACGTATTTGAAGAACATATCCCCACAGAATACCAAACATATAATTACAAGGTCCTAAAGACCTGACAGCTATCTCCTGAGTTAAAAATAGCATTTCCTAATCAATACAACACAAATCAATACGGCCTAGGCACAGAAGCTGTCTAGAGACTAATTTAGTTCCTCCACCCGGCAACAGATGGCGCTAGGGGTATCGAAATTGAATCGTAAGCTTGCTTAGTAACAAAGTATGTAATGGCACTTTCGCAATATTTAATGAGTTTTTTTATGAATGAAACGTGTATGCTATTTGATGTTTTAGCGGGAAGTTAGTTGGAAAACTGAAAGTTAGTGAATGATGCTCTTTTGGACTTTGGTGGGTATTTATTTGATTATTTAAATAAGTTTTGAGCATCATAATATTTATAATAATAAAACTATCACAGAAAATAAAAAAGTTAGTTAAATATACGTCAAAAGTAGGTTTAAACGAATAAAGCGGCATAAATATGTATCATAAAGTGGAGAAAAAAATATGTAGCTACGTATACAATACTTTAATGTAAACAAGTTGCTTGAATTATTTTTATTTTGGTAAAAGGTATCTATTTGTTTAAATATTAAGATTGTACTATGAATAAACAGATGTATCCACTATTTCACCTAATACAATCCAGTAAAAACGTATTCGACTAAAATACCCATCATCATCGTCATCATATCATTCGAAAGACATCCACTGCTGGGGGGCGATTTTTGAGTTTCGAACGCTCGAATCTTTCATTCGAAAATGAATAAAAACGATGAAATGCTATTTTTGAGATTCGAGTGATAGAAAGTTCAAAAACGACTGCGGTTGACCACTCGTATTCAATTCTATTAATAGAAATTGGATAAGTACGTAGATAATCCAATAAAGTGTCACTGTCAAGTCTGTCAACTGAGACCCTACCGCGAACCACGAACAAAGTGTTGGCTCTCTCTCGCACTTGTGAATTCGTACGTAAGTGTGATATAGGCAACACTTCGTTCGTGGTTCGCGGTAGGGCCTCTGTTGATGTTTGTTTGTGTGCACCATAGATTATAATAACATTGATCGTAGATTTACGTTCCGATTCACTAGCGGTACGTGTTTTTTTATAATAAAAACCGTTAAATAATGTTTAATATGTTATAATTCATTATTATTATTCGCTGGAATATAAATTCCGACGTCAGTGTGCTATAATTTAGCTTTATTACATTAAATTAAAAAAACCGGTAAATATCGACTTTCTGCGTGCAACGTGTCGCAAAGATATCGATAATCAATCTCTAGCTTTTCGAGTGCGACTTTCAAAAATAGGGTATATTGGTTTCATTCGAAAATAGTCGTGAAAAATTTTGTCATTCGAATTTGAATTCGAACGGGAATTTGAATTCGTGCGATAGAAATTCAAAAATCGGCCCCCTGAACATAGGCCCCCAAAGATTGCCACAATTATCGGTCCTGCGCCACCCGCATCTAGCGGACCCCTACAACCTTCACCAGGTCATCAGTCCACCTTGGCCGCCACCCGAGAACCTTCACCCCAACGGCCATCGGTTCTACGTGCAATATACCCACTGCCACTTCAGTTTAGCAATTCGGAGAGCTAACCAACACATCAGCCTATCTCACTCCACTGGACGTAGGCCTCTCTTATTAACTATGCGTATAGACGCATTAGTCAATACCCATAATCACCACGCTTGGCAAGCAGATTGGCGATCGCAATAATATTATTATGTCCACTATGATGACGCTGCTGCTCATCACTACATAGTATAAAATAAATTCACCTTTTCTGTCCCTATGTCCTTTTGTACGCTTAAATCTTTAAAACCACGCAACGGATTTTGATGAGATTTTTTTAATAGGTAGAGTAATTCAAGAGGAAGGTTTTTATGTAGGTATAGTACCCGTGCGAAGCCAGGGCGGGTCGCTAGTCTTCTAACAAAGAATAGTCAGTGACACTTCAATCTAGTCGACTCTTACGATACCCGCGGGAAGAGTTGGGGTGGTAACAAATGTATTACTGCCCACGGTGGTCACCACACGGCGCAGAGCGAATCCAGCCCAACGTAAATAATAATTCTTGAATTGATTGAGTTATAACATGGTTATGAAATACCAGTTTAGTAATAGCTAAACGGTTGCCATGTCACATATTCTTATCGGGTTAGTAACAGCTGAGTGCCATTCCGTGTAGCGATGTTCCGCGTTACATATTTCGGCTCTGACGTTGTCATTCGATCGATAGTTGTGTCGTAAGTAATCGGGGGTACGGGCAAAACTTTCTTTTACAGATGAACAGAATATGACGAAGAAACATATGGATGTGTGGTCAATATTAATTACCTATCTACCAGTACCGGATTTGGAGTATCAATATAATTTTTTTTTATTAATTTAACATAATATTTCTCAGATGTAATTAAATAATTAGACTAATATAGTTTTTAAGAGCCAATACCTATTAATATATTTTAAATATTAAGTTTTACTTACATTGTAATTATTTTCAAATATGTTTATGGATCTAAAACCTGAAATAAACAATTCAATTCAATTGGACATTCTTACGGAAAATTCGAATATTCTGGGTCATTTCAGTATTCGAATAATAGGTACGGGATGAGGTATTAAAATACTAGATTTTTTGAATCTGAAAAATACAATTTAGACACTATACAACAACAATTACAAAGTTTAAATACGAATTCTGCATCAATTACGTTACATTTTTGTTTTAAAATAGTAGATTACTTGCCAAGCCCGTTTAAGTGGGAAACATCTTGAACAACGTGTAAATTGTAGGCCGAGGCGTAGCCGAGGCCGACAAACATGTGATCCGAGGCTTTCCCATTTAACGGCCGAGTTGTGTACCTATACTATTTTTCTGCTCAACGGAGCCGGCAGGCAGGTGGCAACTTACTTAGTTTAACGCAGCGGCCGGCAAAGTGCTGTTTGCTGGCCGGAGAGCAGAAAAGCGAATTTTGCTCTTGTTACAAAAATTCAAAAAAATACCGTATAAACCAGTAAAACAAGTTTTCACGAAATGAACCAAGCGGGCTGGTAGGAAGGATCTACCTGCAACGTAATAGGTAATCTCTAGTTATCTTTGTAGGATTCTGCAGGATAACATTTCTTATTGGAATATTTGACATACTTATCAAAGTAAAACCCACAAATTAAACTTTTGCCACCACCATAAAAAAGTGTAATGTGCGATAGTGACGCCTAGCACAGTAAAAACGGGACCATCATAAGCCATTAAGTCTTACAAGTGATATGGTAGGATATCGACATAGCAATAATATTGCGGCAGAACGTGAAATAAGCCAGTACTTTACCAAATTAGCTCGAGTGAACTGAAATCTCATTTTGTGAACGTTGTAACATCCCCGGCTGCGTTACTATTGGTTTTAATAAAGTGGGTTTTCAACTTTTCATGTAAGAAAATCTGAATCTGGACTGAAAATCTGAAACGAATTACTTCGTTCAATAAAACAACAAAATACAATACTTCATTTTCCAAGTTCAGTGCCGCACTTAATGAATAGATAGCCAAATAAAATACCTACACAATACGTACACGTATGCAATAAAAAAAATGAAATAAAATGTCGTTTGCCCTATTTTTAGTTTTTGGAACACTGGTTAATTCATATTTTTGTGGAGCAACTCAAATAATTTTATTAAATCTTTTTTGAGTTTATTTTCTACTATGTATATAAATTTAAATATTAGATGGCATATGCCAAAGAAAAAAAACGAAGTTTACCAATGCCGAAGGTCGGATTTGAACCCACGTGCCACGTCCACGCTTTCGCGGCTGATACCTAAACCACTCGGCCACTTCTTGGTATAATAGTACCTACCTACTTTAAATTGGACTTATAATTAACGAACACACTAATAGTTTTAATACCCTACTTAGTTACCTTACCAATAACAGCATCTTATTTATTTTAAAACTGTTTGTAAGATTGTATCTTCCAAATAAGTCATACATGTGCAGTGATTGTTTTCGTTGCTAAACAATCGGGAATATCTTGATAATGAGAGATGATAAATGATTTCGATTCAGACATCTCCAGAACTGTCGTGTCATGTCCGATTTAGAGATGGGAACCTATAAGAAATTACCTCAGATCTCACAAGTTAACTCAAATCATACCAGTTTGCTATTTTGTTTATAACTACTAAGATATTACCTCTGAACAGTCTGAACTGAAGAGTTAACTCAAATCACACCAGTTTGCTGTTTATTTATAAATTATATACTAAGATATTACCTACCTCAGATTTCAAATCATACCAGTTTACTATTTCTTTTATAAATACATAGTACGCTAAATATGAATTCAAAATAAACTGTGAAAAAACGTATACTTAATTTATCTAAAATATAGTAGTTCGCAGGACCGGTCATTGTGGCAATCTTTGGGGGAGGCCTATGTTCAGCAGTGGACGTCTTTCGGCTGATATGATGATGATGATGACAGTAGTACGATTAAGAATAAATAGGTGAAGCAAGTGTGGTCATAATCATATTATTTAGACCAGGTCTAAGTAATTATATGACCTTAAAAAGGACAGGTATATTTTATTCTTCTCTCACTGTTACATTTTGGTCCATTATGTTGAAATTTTAGGCTATTTTTGGTAAATTTTTGTTAATGCGTTTTTCTGATTATCTCAATTTTGCCCTATACACCTCATTTGAGGTTCAAATTGCAATCGAAAAATCATAAAAGCGTCCATCACTACTCCGACTGATTGTCTTATTCAGAGTTTTTACGTCATTAATGAGATCTAAACTAAATTTCAATAGAAAGCCAAAAAACCCGAAGAGCCTGAGGTGCAAAGATCAAGCGATCCATCTTTGTGTCGGTAATCTATTGATTGATCTTATGCCTTTTGCCCCTCGTTATTCTTCATTATCGTATCATACTAAAAGAACACATTTGAAACATGATTGTTTCTCTTTTACCCTTTACTTCGCGTCAATCATTTCGAAAGAGACAGCGTATGGTATTTTTGTGCCGGTTTTTTCACTATTATCAATTCAATTTGAGAACCTGTTGTAGATGATGTGTATTGTTCGGAGACGGAAATACATGTGTTAGGTACGTTGGTTTTTTATGACCTCGAAAGAATTGAATTGATATACTCGTATTTTGATAGCGGATCAACATTTCACAATCGTATTATTCAGTTTAGTTTGATACTTGTAAGTATATTAAATAGTTTAAATACTATATAGTGTGATCCTAAACCCTGAAGAAATACTATACTTTATGACCCTAAACCTTTGTAGCCCCACGTAGTTAACGTAGTACCTACTCAGAAAATGTTCTAGCCTTAAAATGATTCTAACTGCGCAATAATTGCCAACGTTAATAAATGAGCATTTTCACTTTTAGAGACACTCAATTATTTAGCGTCAGAATAAAAAAACTTTAGTTGCAGTCAGGTTTGTAACGACAGTGAACCACAAAATTACAAAAAAAACTCGGTTTTCGTGTCATATTTTTATCGTTAGTATAAAAACGCTGATCATGTTTAAATATCTAAAGATGTCATAAGTACTTAATTCTCGTTGACATACCTGTAGACTGCAATTAAGGTTTTTTTAATCTCACGCTATTTGGGTGTCTCTATAAGTGAAAACCAAAATTCACTAAGTAATAAATACTCGAAGCTCTTATCTTAGTTCTGATTCAATACTAACATACGAGGCTGCTAAAGGTGCATTTAGACCAAACAAGCATTTGCTCATTCTATCCCCCACTCTACGAAATTCGTTCGTTACACGAAACGTGATGCGTCGATATTCGTTGATTTCGTAGAGTGGGGGATAGAATGAGCGAATGCTCGTTTGGTCTAAATGCACCTTCAGAGTAGTTTAACAGTTTTTATAGTGAGATTTGGTCGGCCGACTATTGGCTATTGAAACTCACTCATTGTGAGTTTCCATCTAGTTCGCCTAGTAACGCAATTGGCTCGATACCTTCGCTCGAATTGAAAATGTACCGGACAAGGCAAAAATATGTATACACCTTTTTACTTATGTCTGCAGCATAAGGTCTAAATTTGTATATATATTTATGCTCTTGACTGTACCGGCGGCCATTTTACATTCGATATATGCGTCGTTGTAGCGATAATGTGCTCGATTTATACATTTACGGGCTTTTATTGGTTCATACAAGCTTTAATTTAGGAATCGTAAAACTATGTAACTATAGTCCAAAAGGTCCCGATAATGGTCCAAAACTTAATCGAATATCTTCTATCAGGTTTAATAAGGTTTAAATAATCTTTAATCTAAAAACGAATTGATACAATTCACTTAAAATGAGAAACTTAAGGTGATATCAGACGGTTCATTTTTCGTTCATTTTTTCGTTTCATTCGGCATCTTTCACTTAAAATGACACGTCTGACCACGGAGTGAAACAAAAGTGCCGAATGAATTCATTAGTGAACCGATCCAACAATGTTGGATATTTTCATTCGGCATCTTTCACTCGCACTCTGAATGAACTGTTCACTCGGATTCAGCCGACCGTTGCTACTCGAGCGTTTAAATCTATCGTCCTCGAGACACGACTTCATTGGACGCTATATTGACAGAAATGCGGAGTGAATGTTCATTTCTATGTCATTCCAGCTTTGCTGTGTGAACATGGAATGACACAAAAATGAAGCATTCACGCGAGTGAACATTCATCCGAGTGAACCGTTTGATATCACCTTTACATAATATCATAAAATATTACAACATAAGAAAGCTTAAATATCATTTACATATCAAACCAAACAATTTAGTAGGCCAGGACACATACAATTAATTGTTATACATATTAATCCGGCTATTCATAGGCAAAAACTCTTCATTAATAATAAAAAATACTTGGACAAAGCCAAAAAGAAAGATTGGGACTGATGCTTATTTAGGAGTTGTTATTGTGGACCATAGTTGAAATATTGGACCATAATTGTAGTATTGGACCATAGTTGGATAGTTTTACGGAAACTTAAGACTGATGCAAATGGACGACTATACTGACGGCTCACCAACCACAATGAGTGGGGCAGGCCTACTACCGCGAAAATTGAAATTCGTAAATTTCGATGATTTTTCTCTGTCACTCAAACGAAGGCGTCATTAGAGTGAGAGAGGCAAATCCTTGAAATTTACGAATTCCGTTTTTCACGGTAGGGCCGCAGGTACAGTCACCATTAAATTCGAAGTGGCAAAGGTGCTCATAAATATCTGAGCAGATATTGTCTTGGTGTTTGAGCATGTTTAGATATTTTAGAGAACCGTGAGCACTCCGATCTGAAAGAGACTGTACTGTTTCCATTTAAAACCTAAACGAAATAGTTCACTTACACAGCCTAATGCTAAGGAACATACATACATGCAGCCTATCTCAGTCCACTGCTGGACGTAGGCTTCTCCTATTAAATATGCGTGTAAACACATTAGGAGGTAAATGCCCATAATCGCCACGCTGGGCAAGCGGATTGGCGAGAAGTGTGTCCACTACGTTACGCTGCTGCCCACCATTAATCAGATCAAAGAATGATCACAGACACTTCAATCCCTAAGTCCACGCCCGCGGGAAGAGTTGGGGTGGTGACAAATGTATTGTTACGGCCGTCACACGACTATGCTAAGAAACATATTAAAATAAATACTCGTATACAAATTATGCAAATACAAAAGAGATACTTTTTATTTAGTAACCATTGGCTTGCTTTTTTTAAACAATCAAGTCATTCGTGAAATCGTAAACATCCTTTAGCCACATTCAGATATGACAAACATGATAATACCTATATAAATCTGATGAAAACTCAATGTATCTCGTTTTTACTCACATAATCGCCCTAGGAGAAAAGAATAGGGTAGTTATATTATAGAAATGCCTCTTCATAGTTATATTTAACAAATAGCATTGAAGAAAAAAAAATTAAGTCATTATTTTTTTTCATTATTTTTTAGAATCTGTAAAGATTTAAGTAGGTATATTTTGTGACAGAGACGAATAAAAAATAGGTTTTTTTTTAAGTCTCAAAAATCCTCAAACGCATTATTAGTGTGACTTAAAATGGGGTACTTACTATGTAAATTTAAATTATTGAGCACCCAATATTTCAGCATAAAGTCAAAGTATTATTTCAAGTAGGCTCAGCAATGAGCGCTTTTGAATAGTTTAATTAAATATAAATAAAAATCTACTTCCTAACCCTACACCACTGAACCGAGAGGAATCCGGCAAGAAACTCAGCGAGACTTCTTTCAAATAATAATACATCTTACAGCTAAAATGCATTAAAAAAACTTAACAAAAAAGTTGCAAATGACATCATCACGAAAAAATAAGTCATACTTGTAATGCAAATGACCATGTCAGTTTAAAAACTTATATCCCATAATGCACTTTATACAAATTTCGTACCTACTCGAATCATGTTCGATTGGTATAAAATTGATATCTTGTTTTTTGCATTCGAATACGCGTCGATGAGTCATTGCGACTTCGCATGGTAACAGTTTGTTTTGCAATCGATTTTATATTCGATTCAATCGCGACCGGATTGAAAAAGAAACTGGAAATGATTTTATACGTTTGTTGTAAACAAGTTTGATGGTAAGTGGACCCCGGAGCTTATGGAAAATTACAGTAGATTCAAGCTTGGTTTTTGTCGATCTTTGTAGGGTTCTTCTTCTTCTTCTTTTAATTAAATGGCAGTCTGGCCAAACTAGTTGGCGCAATTTTGCCAATGTCCAGTGAGTGAGGCTGCTCCTGTGAACATAGAAGGATGACACAAACATATACCTACGCCCACACAGAACTTGGAAGCACTACACGATTTGTTATAACTAAGTAAAACAAAGGTTAGTGTTTAGTTCAAATGCAGACAGCACAGGTGAAATAATTCGTTACACTATAAGAGCACTATAGCACAATATTATTTTTCCTCAGAAACCTAGCTAAAATCCGAAATATTTTTTTATTTTCGATTGAACAAAGTAGGGTAGAAGATTTAATAGGAAGCGGGAATTTTAGTTTTGTTAAGACAGAATACAAATTAAAACAAGGAGAATTGAGTGGACAGTTAAATAAAATATGATCTAATGTACCTACTTCCATATCACAATTGCACATGGGGGAATCTCTGCATTTGAAGCGATGTAAGAGTTCTGGCGAAGAATAGAAGCCTAAGCGAAGTCTAATAATGGTGCTGGTGTGCCTTTTTGAGAGGGACCGATTTTTGAAAAACCACGGTCTAGAGGGGATCGAAGGTTGTATGTAAGAGTACGAGCATTTTTTGGAGGAATTCCATCGTGAGGACCATTGTCTAAACAGAGTTTTGGTCGGGATACAAGTCAAATCTGGGGGGAAAATTTTTAAATGGGTATCATCTCCGCGCAGGACAGCGTCTTTTGCAGCCAGGTCCGCTAGTTCGTTACCAACGATGCCACAGTGGCTCGGGATCCACCCTAGTGATATGTCTAAGTTAGCTGAATGGCATGAGAAAATAGAATTTTTAATTTGGGCAATCAAAAAACTACGGGTACAATTCAAAAAAGGACGGGAGGAAATAGCCTGAATGGCACTTAGGCAATCTGAGAAAATAACACTTTTGGGTAAATTTTGGGAAAGAATATAGTTGACTTTGTAGGGTTATTAATCATGACAACATAGTGGTACAATAAAAAGTAGAAAAAAAATTCGGGTGAAGAAGTGGGGATGATTTTTTTTTAATTCCTGTAATCTTATAGTATGGAGTATCATTGAATAGGTCTCTTAAAAAGAATAAGGGTCTTAAAAGAAACTATTTTTCTAAAGTCAATATTACTCAATATTTTCGGAGAAAACCGCTCCAGAGGAATAAAAAAATGTGCCCCTCTAACTTTTGATCTGTAAATCCAAAAAATATGGAAAAAATCATGAATAATGAGCTTATAGAATACTTTAGAATAAAACTATTTTGAACACAATCGGGCAAGCCGTTTTTGAATAACTACGGTACCCTACACTGACTACATCGACATGCTCTTGGTCGGTTTTCTTTATAAGTAACGTAAAACCACCTACTAACTATAGTCCAAACGCTCCCAAGTATGGTCTAAAACTTAATCGATTATCTTTCATTAGGTGAAATAGCGCTATTCATAGGCAAAAACTCGTCACAATAAATAATAAAAAAAAACTTAGACAACGTCAAAAAGATTGGGACTGATGCTTAATTTAGTAGTTGAAATTGTGGACCATAGTTGCAGTATTGGACCATAGTTGATTGTTTTACGATGCGACCATACTAACAATATTAAGTATACCTATCGAGTTTATATTATGAACTCCTAATGGTAGATGTTCGATTAAGTTTTGGACCATTGTTGGGATCGTTTAGACCATAGGTGGTTTTATAACACCAAAATGTAGATCCAACATGTCTTCTAAAAAAAAACAATTTTTAAAAATCAGTATCATAATGAATAGCCGAAAGACGTCCTCTGCTGGACATAGGCTTCATCCAAAGGTTGTCACAACATTTAGGGTTAATTGACACGGATAATAAATAAATATTTTTGGACATCTTTACACAAATCGACCTAGTCCCACGGTAAGCTCAATGAAGGCTTGTGATGTGGGTACCAGGCGACGATATATATAATAGATATATACATCTGATTAAATGTCTTATTTTCCAAAATGTTTTTTAATTTGAATTGTTACGATAATTAACATATACAAATAAATCACTGCGTTCAAGCCCTACTCTTCACTTCTGACCTTAATAACTATCAAAAACATAATAAAATTATAAGTTACAAAAGTCACATAAGACGTTTTATTTTAAAGTTAGTTTGAAGGCGTATCTAAACGTTGTTTTTCGGCCTTCTCGGCTTAATGCTTCTTTTTTAATACTGTAACTATAAATACGTTTTATTTCATCCAAGGAGGGTACAGAGGCACATCTTATTTAGTGTTTTTTTATTCCTTAAGTCCAAGGAAGTTACTTGTCCAGAATAGTACCTGAAGGTGCATTCAGATCCAACGAGCATTCGCTATTCTAACCCCCTACACTACGAAATTGGATCGTTACACAAAACGTGATTCGTTGATTATTCGTTGAATGCTCGTTTAGTCTGAATGCACCTTAAGAGATGAAACATGAAATTCAAAATAGGGATATAAAATGATAATTGTAAATTTAAGAAATCACATAGTTTCTTGTGTAGTTAAAGACATGCTTTTAATTGTCTCATTACTTCGATCCTATACCTACAAAAAATAAATGAAAAAATCATAAATTAATGGACATGATATAATTTGAATAAATGATGAGCGATCAAATAAGCATCCTCGGTACAATGCCACAAGGGCCAGTCTTAGATATAGGTTAGGTTAGTTACATTTAATTTATGTAAATAAATTGAACAGTTTCGAAAGTAAAAACTTTAAAAATTATATATGTATATTTTATGACTTTAAAAATATAGATTTGACATATTTTTTTACTACCAACATAAGTGCAAAGGTCCAAACAATTTTATAATATTCAAATAATCCCTTGCATATTTAATGTTACTAGATACAGTACGGTATCATGGCGCTTTTCCATAGTCATTGAATAAATAATTAACAAACTGTTTTGATATGAGCAAAGTTACCCTCGAACGGTGGTCAAAGTTAACCGCATTTACGGAATACCAAATGAGTAACAATGTATAATTATGGCACAAGGGTTCAAATGCTTTATGGTATTAATTATGTAAATAATTATGTAAGCGGGCAGTTGCAGAACCGGTCATTCAATTTAATGATGCCTTCAGAGAGGCCGTTTTTAATGCTGATCCGTTCCCAATTTATCTAGCTTCTTTCTCTCATTCTACATTTATTCATTCGTTATACATACTTTACTTAATTATACAATTAGAATAATAACACTTGACATAGTGCTGGTTTAGAGGGAGAACCAAACTTTTTTTATTAAAACGTTTCTAACAAATAGTTTTCTATGCTGTTGAAGTAAAAAAGTATTTGCAAAGTAACTAAGTAGTTGGTTCTGCTTTTGACCCGGTGATAGGTAAGTACCTACATATCTGAAGATGTTGATTTAAGAAGCTGAAAATTTATACAAAATCCTTCTTAGACTTTGAATTAAAACTATTACATTTGGTGTGTTCCTGAAAAGTATTTTCTCGGTCCACCCTAGGTACACCTACGCACATTTGAAAGCAATCTTTACTGAAACTGACATTAACTATTTAAGTGTGTGAAAAGTTTCTGTAACACGAAAAGGAAATGGAAGAAAAACTTTTTCAAAAAGTAGATCTTTTATTAAATAAATGTATAATACATATATGTAACAGTTACGCACACTTATTTAAATTAATATTCCATGAAAGTAACATAAAATATGATATTTAAACTATAAACAATACTTATTCCGAGTATACATTTTCGCTGCCCGTCAGCTTACTACGTTATACGTTTTAAAACCTATGTATTTTCTATATAGACCGCTGACCAAGTTAAAAACCTCCATTGTGTTCATGTCTAACAAAGACATACGACTTTTTAACTTACAACGTTTCCGGGCCACATCTGCTTTCAGAAACCTTTCATCAATTCCAAATATTACAATTTTAAAACACGCCAGTTCTATCATCCAACACATGTTTGCGTTAGAAACACCCGTGTCCTAGTTTTAAAAACGGTTAAATAATGTTTATACGATCACGTCGACTTCGAAATAAAATAGCGTAACTTTGCCCCAAGATTGGAGCGGTTACGCCGTTTCGGATTAACGGCCATTTTGTTTTTATGGCTTGCCAAATATACGCTTAGAGTAGGGTCTGTAAGCTCGAGTTTTAATTAAACTTCAGTTTCGACTTGCTAACTATTTTATTCACTGAGGTTTGGAAGTTTGAAGTTATAGAAGAATTTTCAGGTTTTTTGTTGCTCCCCGGGAGCTAATCACAAAGATAATTAAATAACCAAAAATATTCAGGGAGAATTTCACACAATTCCATCTATACTTATTGTATACTATGGCACTAAGTTTATTCATGAATACTTGTGTAAATACACATCTAGTATACATAGAATCAATCATAACTCAAAAGAATAAACAATGATTAGAGCAAGGACATCCTACTTCACAGGCAATGTTGTCCACACTTGAACCTTATCCCATTGAAATAAAGTATAGAATTATGACATACATACATGATTTATTAATGTGTACAAAAACATTACATATCACGATGTAGTTAGCCCTTAAGCTAAACCTACGCTAAATAAAACAATATTTATTATAACTTGTCATGTAGGTAACTATGATTTGCAACTCGCTTTTATTAAGCGTTGGTTGCTAAGACATGCGTTTATATTCATTTAATAGGCTCAAGTGTTGATTTAGACCAAGATAAGAACCTATGTTAGTTCTACATGTATAGACGAACCATTTCGAAGAGCAAAAACGTGGTAAAATACAGAACGCGAGATAAGAAATGTATTGTATTCGATGCAAGTAAGGTTGAAAATCGGGTGAGAAGAGTTTGTTCTAAATAAACGCAATGTAGTATATTCTAAAAGGCAATTCAAACGCATCTGGTATCCATCGTGGCATCGAGATAAACCGTAGAAACGGCCAAAACTAGTATATTTAATGGCTTTGTTTGTATCAACTGGATGGGGTTGCAGCGACCGGTCCCAGCCCATCTAGCTCGAACCGGTTCGAACCGGTCTTGAAATCTCGGGCCTATTCGATATGCTAATAGGTGGAAAACGGCAGCCATTTTAGTTTTCTTTTCGATCCGCTTTTGTTTTTCGAGCTGTTTGCTGACGCGGTGATGTCATTGTTTTCGTCGCTATGGGCGATTGTTTTCAACTCTTTCGGAATATATTCATGCCGTTTAAGGCTAAATAGAAAAATAGGCTTTTTGTGCCTTTAAGGTGTGGCTTGTGGGAGTCAGGATAGGAACAAGTGAAACGAAAGTTTTTCCATTATTGAAACTATGTATTTTCTTTTCAATAATTTCTACATTTTCTTTTACGGTCTATCAAATAAATATCAATTATAAACAATTGATACATTTATTATTATTGTTAGTTTTGTATATGTCGACATTTCAAGTTTAGAAGTAAAATGTTTTTGTAGCATTTTTAAAAATGTTTTTTGATGAAAGTGATTCTATTTCTATGATAAGTATTGTGCGTTAACACTGGACCCTACAAACATTTAGATTTCCATTTAAAACGGTTAGGCTATTGATTTACATTATATGTAGTAATTACACTGGTTGAAGAAAATGCATCGTCTGCCTTTTGTCAAACCGCCTAGACCGTGCTCGGCGGTACAAAACAAACTTACAAAAAATTACATTTTTATATTAACTTAAATAACTTAATACTTTTAATAATAACTATAATATAACGTGAGATCTTTGCAATATATTAGCGAGGCAACGGCCCGCGTGCGGGGTCCAAATCGCCCCGCTTGCGGGGCAAGATGGACCTCCGCGCGCGCGCCGCTCCGCGCTGGCTCTCTCATTGCCTCCGTTCACTCGCGGCACTATAATACACCTCTAACATTATTATCTGCATGCGTGCTCTCATTCATAATAGTATCTTTTTCTCTTTAAATTTTATACATTACAAAAGTAGTATCACAAACAAATGTACGAACTAGTACAATTACGAAAAACGTACACATATCTGACCTCCTCGGAGATCGCCTCTAATAAATACGATACACGAATCCTACAACTTCAGAATAGAATCGAACTCGAAACAAAAAATAATACCTAAGACTAAATCGTTCAGGGCATTCTGTATCACCCGCGCTGGAGAGTGAGATCGGGCGCTCGCCGGGCTCCTACACATACGGAGATAACGTAAGTACGGCTCGCGGGCGGCGGCAGCGGTGGGACCGGCGCGCCGACGCGGGCGAGCGGCGCGCCGCCGACGCGGGCCAACGCCGGTCGGCGTTCGCGCCACTCGCTCGCGCCGCCACGCCTTACAACTCTGCGCCAACCCGCTCGCTTACACTACAACTATACATTACATATCACGCTGTGCTTTTTTCTCTTATTAAAAATATATAATAATTAATATACATATAATATTGATATTTGTTAAAATAACGATACGTAGATCGAGGAGGGCAGTCAGTCGACGATCACAGGCGGTTCACTCCGCTGCGGTCCGGAAGAGCTTTTGTTTTTCTATCGTGAACTGGGGGCTGATTATTATGGTGCCGCCTCGCGTTAAATTTCTGTAACAAGAGGAAACAAACATTAATACCATATATCACCTAAACTATTTTCATATAAAACTATTGAAGTTATGTTGGGAAAAAAGTTTGAGAAGTTTTCCGAAACTTTTTAAAAAGAATCCAATTAGATAAAATTAAAATTTTACATAGAAACTTGAACTAAGAACTTTTGTTTTCAAACATGTAATTGAACATTACAAAATTTTAACTAAAGTTTTGATTTGGTTCGATGTTGATCATTAAAAACTTTATAAAAGTTTGTTTAATGAAGAAACTTACTTTAAAAATTGCGGCAACAGGCTAGTCCAGTTTGTCGCATCATGTTCCAGATGCAGATGGATTTCGTGCGTGGTCAGCATGTTGGGGTCTATCTTGAAGGCTGCGAGTCTTCTGCCGGCGACGTCCACTATGACGGCCGCTCCCCGCGAACCGCAAGGCTCCCCTTCCGCCAGGGATAATAACTGCCGCGCCGCTCTCGCTAATAATTCGGCAGGCACTAGAACCTCGGCGGCGGCGAGCTCGCTGGCCCCTTTCGCCGCTCTCAGCTCACGCTCAAGCCGCTGAGCCAACGCCGCCTCCGTCGGAACCGGCATCGGCGCGTCCCGCCATGTCGGCCCATTCCAAGCTATAACAATTGAAAATCACCTTTAGAATTTGTTAAAATATCAAGCTGAAGTTACACAAGCAAAGTTGCGCAGGGCAGCGCGGAGCGCATCGCAACTGTCACGTCAGCTGATCGCCGCTGCGCGCGCCGCCTGGCAACAGCTGAGTTAGAAAGCCGGTTGCGGCAAATAGAAAGTCAAACCATCCTCACCTTTTTCACTGTTGAACACTCCGCTAAACTGATTCGTAACCGACAATATCTCCATGTTTTCCAAATCTTTACTTATATTGTACACTTTTAATACGAAAAAATCGTTCCGTTCCGGAACTTTATATACTAGAAAAATATCACAAGTCTCTTTTGTACTGCGGAGCACTCCGACTAGTGTATCGTGAGAGATCGATGGGAAACTGAAACGTCCAAGGCTAACACTGCATCAGATCTGATCTCGTAACCACAGGGCTTCGTCACTCGCCCTAGGCTCACTTTTCGACCCACCCGACCCTGTCGCTCTGTCTGACGGACTGACGAAACGGCAAGGAGCGCGTGCTTATATAGAGAGGCTGTGCGGGGGCTGCGGGAGGGGGCGCGAGGGGGGCCGCGGGGTCCCCGCCCGTCAGTCTCCGCCGGTCGCCGGGCGCGCCGGTCGTCCGGCCGTGCCGCTCGCCGGCCGGTTTCTTTGTCCTACAAACGCCGGTAACCTAGGGTTATAACCGCTTATAACCCTAAAAAGTGCTAAAGCGTATACCAAAGTGTAGTTTTAAGAACTATAAGTTTAGTTTACGGACGTTTAGATTGTAAGTTTCTCGATGGTTCTTTGTCTTGAAATTGTCATGTTTTAGATGTAATTTTAGTTGTTTAACCGGTAAGAATTACTAAGGAGTGAGGATGTCAGACAAGTCGGCGCGGCTTGAGTTCTGACGTCCTCAACAAACATAGATAGGTTATCTCCTGATAAAGAGATTTCAGTGTTTAAGGAACGTGTACAATATGTACGGTTTTGTAACTATGTAATTAGCATGTAAGTATGTAATATCTAATTAAGGTTTTAATGATAAGTGTAATGACCATGTAACTAATGTAATGGTAATTTTATGACTAAGTGAAAATAATGAAAACCGCAAATGTATGGTTGTATTCATGTAAGTACACGTAAAATCGTTAATGTAGAAATGGTTACACATGTTTCATTAGTAAAACTCTACTTACAATAATGTATTTTGAACTAATAATAGAGATACATTTGTCATGTTAAAGATTAGATAGTACAGGTGGCGATTGTAACAAACAATAATTTATGTAAAAATATGGTAAAGGAATCACGAAACTGTAAGTAGAACCGATAAAAGTATAAATTAACGTGATATTTCAATACAAGTTAAAAAACTGATGACAAGTTCACAAAATTAAAAATTGGCAAAATTTCGTGTAAAGATCAATTAACGCTTGCAAACTTTCCAAAACTCCGAAAATGTCTAAAGTGAAAAAAGGCCGCAACGGAAATTGCAGAAGTTGAAATTTTATCGGACGTTGCATCAGATCGGGAAAGTTCGACAAGTTTCTCGGTTCCCCGCTGAATTGTAAATGTACTGCATTTGAAATTTTAATCTCAACCGAAACATCTTTTACATTGTAACTTTTAAATTTTAAAATATCGATGGTGTCATCACCATCAGATTCTTGACTTTTTTGAGGCTGGTAATTAGTGGAACCATAAAAAAGACTAAAAAAGAAAAACTTTTTGCGTCAATTTCTAAACCTGATCAGCATTCAGCATAACGAAGCTCAAAACAATCAGTGTAATCTAGCGCAAAAACTCATAAGCCATAAAGCGGTCGTAAAAAGGTGTGTAAAAAAGAAAAGGCAAAGTTGTTGCTAGGCCGCGCCGGCCGGCAGCCTGGCCTTGTGCTGTGACTCACCGAGAAAAACATCAAGTTGAGTTCGTAGGTATTGACTTGAGTTTATCGGGCTTGTCATTTACTTTGCGTGTTTTTTCATTTAGCGTTCGGAATAATTACCATACAAATACAAATTAAAATACATCCAAAAATAAATTTAACTTAAAAGCAAACTAGATTGTGAATAATAGTAAAATTGCCCCATATCATTGTTGGTAAGCGTTGAGCAAAGTTGAGCGTATTTTGAATTTTAGTAATTGTTTATGAAATTGAAGGTGAAAAGTTAGGTATAATAAAGTAATTAAAAAGATATGTAACGTTTTATCTAGATTCAGATAATGCATATGTAATCAGAGATAAAAATGGATTCATGTAAAAAGTACAAAATAGTTAGGTACATAATTGAAGTAAAATTTCAAAAACAATTAATTCGTGTGAAAACTTAAAATCGAAATTACGCTGAAGAAACCTATCCATCAATATCCATTTCAAGATAAATTTTGAAATAAATGAAAATCACGAAATGCTTCAGTCTACCAAACCATGAAACGTATGTTGAAACCAACGCTATCCGATTTAATAGCCAAAGCGATAAGACCGTTCAGCGAGAAACTAAACAGGGATCCCAAAATAGCAGAATCAGATGTAAGAAAAGGCACGTAATGGGGTTACAAGATACGTGACCGAAGAGCTCGTTGAAGTTTCTAATATAACCAACGAATAAAGTTGTAATATAATCAAGTGAACTCTTTGTTCTGCAGAATTGAATAAAAAAGGATTCAGTCAAGTTTGTAAAAGGCTTGATTTCTTTTTCAGATTAGAAGCTTTTTTAGTTAATTAGTGAGCTTTTTGTTGTATTTCCTCAAAAGGGTTTTATTCTAGCACATGATTTCTAAAACAGTCAAAGGGATCTTTTAGTTGCATAAAACGAGGGAAAATAACTTCAAAATCTTTTACAGACTTTAAAAAACTTCTGAAACAAGTCGTATAACACCGATTCTTTTTTAACTCAAGTCATTTTTAACTCAAGAGTGAATCTGTCCTTCATTTGAAATCATAAATAAATTGCATAAAATAAGAAATAATGTTTTACTAAAGTTTCGTAATGGAGATATAACTCAAAAAACTTACAGTGTAACAAAAAAATATCTAACATGCTCATAAGTTTTTTTTCATTCCAGTATTTGTAACCGTTTATTTCTGTTTGCCATTTTTCGTTAAACAGACAAATAAATTTTTTACCGTCCCTATGTTGAAATAGAAAACTCAAAACAGCTTTCTATAAAAGTATCACATCATAAGCCTATCTCAGTCCACTGCTGGACGTAACCTACTGCTATTAACTATGCATAGGTATGAACACATTAGGAGATAAATGCTCATAATTGCCACGCTGGGCAAGCGTGATGCACTATTATGACTGCTGCCCATCATCAATCTTGCATCGAATGTTCAGTGACACTTCAATCCCTTAGTCGACTCTTACACCTACTGGAAAAGTTGAGGTGGTGACAAATGTATTCTTACTGCCGTCACCACACGGCTAAAAGGCTATAAAGGAATAAAATACCTATCATAGCTTTCTAGACCGCCTAGAACATTATTGATCCTAACAAGTCTAACAACTGAGAATGGTCGGATATTAGCAAATGGCGATTGTTTAGACAATATGACATCCAGACAATGACTTATTGTTTGCTCGTAAATTACAATTATCTACTAACTCACGTCCTGGCTTGCTTTGCCGTAAGTAGGTATATTATATGAGTCATTACTGTCATAAGGTGATTAGTTGCAGCAGGTAATGTAGACTGAAGTTAAATAAATTACATAAACTACCATAAAGATCTTTTTATCGTAAAATCTAGATGTAAAATTAATTCTTACCAATTTTCGAAATCCTATGTAAACAAAGATTTACATTTACATTTCAAGAATTTTATAGAACTCTCAATAATCTTAAAAACTATGATAGTCATTTTGTAAAATAGGGACACGATTAATCAGAGCCTTTTCAATAAAGACAAGTAACATTTAACAAAAACTAACTATAAAAAAATCAAAAACGGATGATATCGTTTAAAAGAGCAAATTACATTTTAAAACGCCTTACATGTTCTTTCAGTTTAACTTCGGTATGTTCCTTTGTATTTTTCTAATTTTGCGCAAAGGTTAAATTAAAGTCACGAATTTCAGCATTATAATATAAATTGATACCTAAGGCATTGTGTTCATTCGTTCTTAATTTCCGGCTTGGACCAGAGCGAAATTAAACAACTGGGCCAAAGGTTTTTGACAACTTCCCTGCCATTGTTTTAGACTTTGTATATAAATGTGTTTACTTGTTCAACTCATTTGCAATTTACATCGCTCAAAATAAATTTGAATCACCTTAGGTATCCGAATATAAATGTAAATGGAATTATTATTTAGGTGAACTTGATCGCAAAGTGGCTAGAAACGCGTTTACTAATATGACGTTATTATGATATCAAGAAACGCCGGCACTTGTTTTCTTTAATGATATAATAAAGCAAATATCCATTGTGACAAGAATAACGACACGCGTGTTATTAAAGTCGATACGATCTTGTATCTTGAGGTAAATAACATTTAAGGATATTTTCCAAAGTTAAGTTTTCACACAAAGGATTCTTTTTTTATCCCGTTCGCTGAAGTATTCACAATCAAAATCACCGTTTATAATCCTCTATTCAAGACTTATTCCGGGTCGCGTGATCGGGGTTTTATAATAACCTGCAATAAAGTTCCCTACAATGGCTTCTTAGCAGGTAGCATCCTTTGTGAGCCCACACACTTGAGGCGTCCCCGTGTCATCCCTCCGGCAAGTCCCGACCGGTTTAGGCAGGTTCTGTTGCTACCAAGTTGCTCAGCCCTTTATTCTTCGTGTATTCTTATAAATGCCCTTTGGAATTACTGGTGTATTCCTGTTGAATTGTTCTTTATTTTCAAGTGTACCTACATAACATAGATTTCTATTAAAACTATCTAACACCTATATTTAAGATTGGCCCTTGTGGCATTTTACTGAGGATGCTGGCTGCATTTTCTTACTGTATCTCAATGATGATGAAATACAGTATGATTGAAAATCTAAACAGTGTAAAACTACACTGTTTAGATTTTCAATCCTTTTACTTTTTTCTCTTTTTTTAAGTTTACTGGAATAATGGTATAGTAACTACACCATTATATAAATTTGTGAATAGTAATAGACTTAGAATCTTTTGATATGTTCTTCTAATGAACGCTTTTATAAACTATTCTTGTACTTAATGTATTAAACATCACCTATATTGCCTCATTCTGTTATGAAGGCTAATATTTATTCAGAAGCCACATTTAGATCCACCAATGTTGGCTCCAATCCTTAACCACCTATTCAAATACCACGCTTTGAGTGTAAAGCTTAGTGTATTAGGATCATTTGTATTCTGCCGGGTTGCTCATTTCCATGGCAAATGTTGGCCATAATCAGTATTCAATGCTCGTGTAAACGTTGTGCCAAGTTTAGGCAACCACTTATTAGCAATTTTAAATTGGCTTTGTTTGTATCGAGTTTCTTAGTCAGAGCCACACGTGTCTGCTATTGTTGTTTTTTGTGTTTCGATACTATCGTGTTTTTCTTTAAGTACTTCATTTTCATTGTCATTATGTGCTATGAATGTGTTTAAGTTGAACTGTTTAACATTCTCTTCAAGGATTTTGTGTCATGAATTGGAAATAAAATCATTAAAGCAAATGGTGTTTTAATTTCTGCCTAAATTAGAGACCTTGGTTTTATATTGGGTTATCAAGAGACCAGTGCTTATCGCATTCGAATGTGTGCCAACGTATCGGTGCGATAGTATGTCGTTTAGATAAACGAAATATATTGTGACCACTTGAGACCTGGTTCGTGATGACAGTTAATCTGCTGACCCATTTGATATATGTCTTCATAATTGTTCTACGAGTTCAGAGTTCCACAAATGATTATGAAGACAATATTATCAATATAACATGAAATATTAAATCTTGCTAGGTAGATCACCAAGCGGGTACTCTGTTTATTTACCTGTAAAAAGGGTGAATATCTGAGCGTTTCGACCGCCTAATGTTGGTGACATTATTTTGCCGAAGTTTCTAAACGTCTCAATGTTATACTTCGTAATTTGTATAAGGTACCATGCCTCCTTCAAACGACAAAGTAGCACATTGTAACTAATAGAAACTTCGGCAAAAAAATTTCCTCCAAAATTAGGTGGTTGAAACGCTCAGATATTCACCCAAAAGGTAAAAGTAGTGGGTTTGACATTACACTAGTGTCGCAAAATCTTTTTTAAATTGTATATAACAGTGTCGAATACTGGTACAGCACCTAGTGCTGGTATTTACTTATCTTCTTACTTACAGGGTGTCCAAGTGTGCATAAACTATGAGACATTAAAGGAATTTACCTTAAATATCGTAGATAGGTTGTTTTGATCGAAGAAAACTTTGTTATCCTTTAAAGTTAGTAATTCTGTATCGACAGATAAAAAGTCTTAATAAATATTTTTGTTGTATTTTGAATCAGACAAGTCAAGTAGTGTCTTTCTTTCAAAATGCTATGTTACTTAAGAAAAGTTATAATTTTTTAGTTAATCTTTCAATTGGCGTCATAAAAATAAGGGAAATTCTTTCACATTTAAGTTTGTTGGATTCCCAGACAGGTGTAATCCCGGCCTCATTCCCTCGAATCTTAAAGGTGCGTTCAAACTAAAAGAGCATTCGCTGTTCTAACCTCCCACTCTACGAAATTCGATCGGTACACAAAACGTGATTGATTGATTTCGTAGAACGGGCGCTAGAACAGCGAATGCTCTTTTGGTTTAAACGCACCTTAACAGTAGGACTAAGGGTGAACAGTGAACACCTTAGCTCCCTTGTGAAACAAAATACTTACCTTACCTTCTTTAATAAAGAAGGAATACTTCATTTATAGGGTGATTCGTGAGACCTATTTTAACAAATAAACTCATAAAAAAAACATTTACATAGGACAAATAAGTCTCTTGAATAAAAGTATAAATATATTTAAACGGTTAAACTCTCCTGTATTTAGCCACGTTCGGAGAGCCTAGGTCTCCATTATCAAGCAATGAGGGACGAGTGACTAAATACAAGTGACGCGACGTTTAACTATATTTATAGTTATTATTATGTCTCACGAAAATTTAAATTCTATTAAGAAGTGTTGAAAAACATGACTAGGTACCTACTAAAAGGACAGCAGAAATAGCAGCTACGGCGAAAGTAAAAAAAATCGTGAATTTCGAGCATTCGACTGCCGACTGCTCGACGATTACGATTTATTCAACGTCAAAAAATCGTGAATTTCGAGCATTTGTTGACAGATGCTCGACGTTTACGATTTATTCAACGTCAAAAAATCGTGAATTTCGTGCATTTGTCTACATCTTTCGACATTTATGGTTTATTCGTCCCCCCTGGTTCCCTGGGTGAAAATCAGGCAGATAAAATTATAACCTTATGAAGAAAAGGGGCAGCTAACATTTATCTGGCAGATATATTACATTCGAGGATCGTGAAAGCCCTCAGGCTCTCAGCTTCCTGGATAATTGATAAAAGTAAGTATTGTTCTTCGCACTATTAAGGAGCGTTTAAACAAAAAGAGCATTCGCTGTTCCAACCTCCCACTCTACGAAATTCGATCGGTAAAAATAACGTGATTGGTTGATTTCGTAGAGCGGGGGATAGAACAGCGAATGCTCTTTTGGTTTGAACGCACCTTTAGGTCAGGTGAGTATACAACCCATTGTATAATGGTTAATTTATGATTTGTTCCTTACTATACAACACAACTGTCAAATTGACAGATAAGGACAAAATAATAATTAGCTGATGGACGGGTATGAATAAGGGTATAGTAAAAAAACCTTACGTAAAACGACCTCTTGTATGGCATGTGTACGAGTACGTAGTAGCTACACAGAATTTATTATGATGCTTTAAAATCAAACGATTCCTTATTGAAGTAGGGCTAGTAATAAGCATTTTCTAATCGTCAGACACAATAGCAAGTAAAAAAAAGAAACTACTACCTTGGTCAAACTCAAAATCGTGTTATGAGTGAGTTATCCACGTTGAAATGTCCACCGGAAAGCCGGTGGACATTTTATAAGTTAATGGCTATGAGAGTTAATTTTCTTATTAAACCCTTATTGTCATATTAAAGGCACTCCTTTCCTATTGAATTGTATGATAATAATCACGACTACACTCCTACCAGTTGCTTACTATTGGCCACAGGAAAGAGGGGCTCTATAGTTCAGCTGAACAAGCCCTTTTTCTTTCCTGTGGTCGATAGTTAACAGCCTGTGGACAGGTAGTAATGATTTTTATCATACAACGCAATGAAAAATGAGTAAGTCTTAATGAAGATAAGGCTTTCATAAGAAAATCAAGCTTTATAGGTCTTAACTTTTAGATTGTCCACCGGAAAGACTCCGAACATGGGTTTGCGTTTGACCCACCCTGTTCTAAGGTTCTAACCCTAAGTGGAGGGTTAGGGCTACTGACCTGAGAAGAACCAGCAAGAAACTCTCTACTAACTCTCCTAATTACAGCTGGTCTGCCTTGCACTGCTCTTTTGGTATTACATATTATTGCCGCTCTTTGGGGAGACCCTCACTGTGATAACATACTGTAATGTTCTAACATAATGCATGCCTTCTTCCTACTAACAATAGGTAGTAAAACACGTGAGAATTGAGCGTAGCGCCATTAAACTGGTTACTCCAGTTTGGCGCACTGAATGTTTATGTAAAATTTTGTAATTGTGTTTTCATGAATAAATAAATAATAATAATATTCTCTCAACTACTATAAGGTTAGCTGGAACAGATCCCTTGCAGGGATAAGCTCGCCTTTATACGATTGTCTTGTGTTTTTGTACTTTTCTATATTTTTTGTACAATAAAGTGTTTTACTCTACTAGATAGTTACTATTATACAGGGTGGAAAGGGACGACGTTCCTTCCCGCTACCGACCGAGTCTACCAACCATTGCGATGAACTTTCAGTATGGGGTATACTAGGTAGATAGTAGTAGATTTTATTAATAAGCTTACTTGAAAGTACCGGGCCAGCGTTGGGACCACGCAAAATAGGCACGTATGATGTCGAGTTGCGGAAAAAAATGGCCAGAAAAACAACAACAAGCTTACTTGAATAAAGGATAGTTTGACTTTGACAAGTATTGGTAACGTCAGGTTTTACACGATATGTAAAACAGGCCATCGCGCTCGCTCCAATATGTCAATGCGAGCGCGATATAATGCTTTACGTATCGAGTAAAACCTAACGTATCCTTTACTTTCCAACTCATTGTACACCGATATCTCAAAAACTTACATTCACAATGTATTAATAATCCAAAAACTACGAAACACGGGGGTGCCGAACAGATGCGTATTAATTTTACGTCCTCGCTCGTGATTGGCGGCCGAGCCGCGCGGCAATGACAGTTATTGCCGCTGAAATGTATGACGAGGGGAGATATGGTAATACGGCACAAAGCTTTGCGCTTTGATCGCAGTCTCTTTGTTAGTTGTCTTTGGCGAAGCTTACTATTGATTAAAAGTTTTTTTGATATTTTGGGAGTCGGGTTGATTTGACAATTTTTAAAGTGTCACAGCCTTAGGGCCCATTTCTAATCCACGAAAAAAGATCTTCAGATAGATGTTAAAAATGTATGGAAAGGGTCGTGGCAATTAGAGCCAACCGCAGGCAAACTATCAGGGAATGACCGTAATAGCGTCTCCAGACCATTGCAAAATAGATTTGCCATTTAAAAATTTAAACTGCTTAGAAAATGCTTATCTTCGAATCGCTAAGTATGACACATCAATATTGTAGTAAATTCAACAATGTCATTTCAGCAATCGTTATGCGTCACAAAACTAGTCATAAAAGAAAACTTACATTGTCATATCTAATCATAGACATTTTGTTAACATCACATTTTAAATGTAAGTGATCCTAACCTAGATTAGGTTAGATCGTTATAGGTACCTTTACAAAGCTCATTTTTAAACTGTCAACAGTTCATTCTTTAGGTGGTTTTAGACCAAACGAGCGAATTTTCATTCTATCCCCTATTCTACGAAATTCGTTCGTTACACAAAACGTGATTCGTCGAAATTCGTTGATTTCGTAGAGTGAGGGATAGAATGAGCCTTCGCTCGTTTGGTCTAAAACCACCTTTTAAAAGGTGCATTCAGACCATACGAGCATTCACTTTTCTAACCCCCCTACGAAATTCGATCCTTACACAAAACGTGATTCGTTGATTTCGTAGAGTGGGGGATAGAATAGCTAATGCTCTTTTGTTCTGAAAGTACCTAAAGAAACGCCCATCATTATCATCATGTCAGCCGAAAGACGTCCACTGCTGAACATAGGCCAAAGATTGCCACAATGACCGGTCCTTTGCCACCCGCATCCAGCGGACTCCTGCGACCTTCACCAGGTCTACATTGTGGGGGGCCTACCCACGCTGCGCCTTCCGGTACGTGGCTGCCACTCGAGACCCTTCCCGCCCTAACGGCCATAGGTTCTACGCGCAATGTGCCCCGCCTACTGCTACTTCAGTTTAGCGATTCGGAGAGCTACTTCGGTTACTTTGGTTCTGGTGCGGATGGTCTCAGTTCTAATCCGATCTCGCAGACTCCTAGCATAGTCCTCTCCATTGTCCTTTGGGTGACTTTGAGCCTTCTTATGAGGCCCATTGTAAGCGGCCACGTTTCAGTACCGTATGTCATCACTGGCAACACACCAGTGTGTGTTGCCAGTGATGACATACGGTACTGAAATACATTAGATCTTAGATCAGTATCAAAGACTTTCGTCTTCAAGGGCGTTTTCACTTCTAGGGACACCCAATTAGCTTAACTCTCACAAAAAGTTAACTTCGATGTCAGCTTTATAACGACAATTAAGCATGAAATATTTACATAAATCTACTTTATTCATGTTTTTATATTGCATAAACGCGTATTATTTTTGGATTAAATGACAAAAAGTATTTATGTTAATATTTCATGCTTAATTGTCGTTACAAAACTGACATTAAAGTTAACTTTTTTGTGAGAGTTAAGCTAATTGGGTATCCCTAGAAGTGAAAATGCCCTCAGACACAAGAAATGCCCAAATAATAAAATATTCAAACTAGAACAACAACCCGTCCCAAAATATGCTCCACGGAACCCCACAGGCCTCATCGACCGCTCCCGTAATGGCCTCCTTTGACACATAAATCATAACAATGGCCCCAAATACCAGTAATCCTGTATATAATGTAATTATTGTAAAAGCGAAGGTAACTTATGGGGCGGAAACTGAATTGATAATGGGGAAATTAACTGGATTAGTGCGATGTAACATGAACATTCAATTTTGGAGAATTTTAGTTAATTCATTATCTAGGGTACACATAACCAAAGGTTCTATCTTAGGTCACTCGAGTACCATGTCCACGTGTGATGAAATCAAAACCCTAGACAGAAATGTTTTAAAAAACACTTTGAAAAACTTTTTAACAGACTATGTATTCTACGATATAAAAGAGTTCTATAACCATACCAATGCAAAATAAACGTTTTATCTTAATAATATAGTTACGCAGATTAGGTTACGATAAGTAGGTATAAAAATTGAAATATAACTAACGTGAGACTCAAACATATTATTTAGAATATTTAGGAAACGGGTTACTCACGTAATTTAAGTCGATAATTGCTCGACATGTTTCGATCCATTAAGAGGATCTTCATCATGGAGTACCCGCGACTAAATCTGCTCATGCTCCATGAAATTACCCTGTGTTTAAATTCGGTGTTTTATGGCACGAAACTACAATTTCCCGTTTAACCACACTATCGTTATCTCACGATAGATAAAAATCAACTTCTTCACCAAAAACGTGTTAACTGTACCCCTTACCACGAGTTTCAATCGAGGAAAAGTTACCTAATTCTAATTAGGTACGCAACGCACAGCCAAGGGCATAAATACATATATGCATATACCTACAATATTAGACCTTATGCTGGAGACATAACAAATAAATAAACCCACAATGTCGTGACAGATGTGCTTACCATAGAAAAAATCAACGGCGAAAGACTCTGGTTGTCACGGGATTCGAACCCGCTTCCTCTGGATTGCCGGTTCAACGTGCTTCCAATTACACCAGATGACCTTCCGTGAATCACAGCGTATTCAGTCAATGGTCTTGTGAAGCTAATCACTAGCGACATTTGTACTTAATGTTTCGAAGGTACTACAACCTTAAGCCACTCAAAGACGTGTGTCTACCACAATCGTCTGCAAATTTGACAACTCTCCGTTGTGTTCAATTTGCTATGGAGGGAGCTGTAATCAAATAATTCATAAAAATAATTAATTACACAGGTATGTAAATTCAAATGATTGAGCACATCACTCATACATCATCAGCCTATCTCAGTCCACTGACGCATTAGGAGGTAAATGCCAATAATCGCCACGCTGGGCAAGCGGGTTGGCAATCGCAGTAATGTGTCCACCATGATGAGTTGCTGACTCTGCTGCCCATCATCAATTTTCTATCAGTGACACTTCAATCCCTTTATCGACTCTTACGACACAAATGTATTTCTACTGCCGTCACCACACGGTAAGATGATTCAGCACCTATTTAAAAATTCCATGATACCTACATAATTATTATAACGTTTTCAGTCATACTAATATATAGGTATTAACTAGGTGTAACGTATAGTAAGTGCCACTGATACAATCAACCAGGAACTTTCAACAATACGTACATTTGATAGCTACATTTGCATAGTAATTTATAATAGTAAATAAAAAACGCACTAACGTAATGTAGTTTTTAGTAAATGTGTGACGTTTTCGTAATGAAATGCTTGGCCCTTCCGTAGAAACTGTTCGAAAACTAACGATCGTAAGTAGTTTCTGAACTCTCACTATTTTTTATCGAACTAAATTGATACTGGGTAGTAGTAAAAATATTGTTAATATACCTAATTAGATTATTTTAATGTACAATATACCGAAGAGCTGGCGACTTCCTCGCACAACGCATCAGTAAAACGAGGAAATGCCGCCAGCATCCTCCCTCGGTACAATACCACAAGGGCCAATCATAGATTACGAGTATATAGGTTACAGTATTTTATGCAACTGTTGTTTAAGAGAGGTCAAAAAAGGTGAGTGGCGTGGGTAACAATTTGAGGCTCCACTCTACGCAATTCGATCGTTACACAAAACGTGATTCGTTGATTTCATAGAGTGGGGGATAAAATAGCGAATGCTCTTTTGGTCTGAATGCACCTTAAGAAGATCCATATGTACGAACAATGCAGCTACATACATAATAGGTTATTACATCACATACATACAATGGAAGTTTTACGCTATTATTATTTTGATGGACTAGGGCGACTATAATAATAGTTATTATATTACGTATTCAATTCTAACTTTCTCAAATTTTGTCATAAGCTAACGAATTCACATTAGGTCGGCTTCATTAATTAAATATATGATTTAAATTGTCATTACTATAATATATGTCTGTAACAATTTTATTGTACGGTCTGAATAGATCAAATTCCGGTGAAGGCATCTCTTTATGTATCCATGTATCACAAAATTATTAATGTCTTCAGTTATATTCTCTGTAATTATGTATATATTCAAATGTAATTATATACCGTAGGTATATATAATGTATAAATCTTCATATTATAATACCGCAATTAAAAACTTTATTGAGCGTACCGTGGGACTATGTCGATTTGTGTACCTAATATTGTACTGAAATGTAGGTATTTATTATTGATTAAATCGCGAACAGGTAAAACTCCACTAATAACGGGTACAAACGCCATCAGATATATCGCCGCCGCCACATAGCTCAAAAATATCTGAACGTACACTCTTAACGTCATAACAATTGAGGCTTGTTGAGATATTTATGAGCACCCTTGCTACTTCAATATCTGATTGTGACTACAACACAATTTATTATAAACTACGTCCAACTTTCACCCCCTGTCATTGAGAGGGTTAAATTGTTCGGCTTCGACTAAAGGACACAACTTTGCCAACTTTAGTTATATTTAGAGTAAAGTTTAGTCGTGAATGGTGGAGTTTTGTACAGTAATAGTTTAGAGTGTTTAGACTTCGTTGTTAATCAATTTAAGTGTTTATGGGTTATTGTTAATTTATGGGTATTACGAAGGATTGGGAAACCAAAATATAGTTTATTTTAAATGAACTTCACTCTTAATGTAATGCAGGCAGCTTTTTATATACAATTACGAATTTCCCTTTCACACATGTATTGTACTACGTTTTTCAGTACAGATGACTCTCCAAAGGTTCGATTGACAACAAATTTACTACTTCCAGCACTATGTAGCGCGTAAAAAAGCACCATCCATAGTGTAAATTTTTAATCAATTAGCTAGCTAAGCATTCAACACTAAAACGCATTGTCCCATTATTTCTATCTATCAGTATCAAAAAAACTATCAATACAAATCAAGCAAGCGTGTTAATTTTTTTCGGCTATTATTACTTAACCTTTCTGTTAACAAAATAATAGAATCACCCTCTGTTGCTAACCGACTATTTTCATGCAAAAATCAACCTTAAGTCAGTAAGATAAAGACTAAACGCTACCCGGCAGGACATTCGAAAATCGAATATTGAAACGTTTGGGGGACTCGCTTTTATGTGAGAGTGAAAGAGTAGCATAGATCTAAGTGGTAGCCATTCAGGGGCTTCTGCAAACCAGGTTCGATGTATTGCGTCTCTGTCACACTTGTAAATTTGTTTGTTAGTGTAACAGGGAGGCATCACGTCGAACCTGTCAGGCGTACTAATACTGTTAATAGTTTTATTTTATATTTCTTTTGGACTCTATTTATAATCATATAAGGTTCATTTTGATAGTTAAACTTCAAGGTAGCCCTGGTATTAATTGCTGTTTATTTTGAACTTTATGTGTATGTCGTTAAGGTTTATTTTAATAGTATGCATTCAAGGTCAGCTGGGGTGGACAGCTGACAGTTATTGTTCAGGCGATTTTGATTCGATCGATTGTTACTTGTTAGGGAGAACAGACTTTTTATTTTTATTAGCAAAGGCATAAAAATTCATGATAAAAGAAGTATTGAATGTATGAAGCTTCGATGACTGTGATTTCATATAAATTGACATTATCCTAAGAAATAACTTCAGACCATGTTAAACATTAATTAGTCTGTACGATATAATGTAGTTTACTGTAATTTTGAATTACTCAGATTATTCAATAGTTAATTCCTACTAGGTATTTTATATACACGATGATTCTTAATCCGTGATCAGGAGTAGAAAAACATTAAAATTTAGCCAAAATTAAACTTATTCGTCGAGGTCTCAAGTTATTTCTTCACTGTTTCATTAATTAAAAGTGAAAACCTAATTAAAACAAATTACCACTTAATACATGGTCATCCTACAGTATAAAGTTTAACTACGATACGTCACGTGCCACCAGTATGGCGGGAAACGGTAATTTGACGGATCTTATGTCAATAAAGACGTCTATCTACTCATTATCTTATCAGTGCAAAACTAATAACGATGAACATAATTGATAGGAGATTATGTTAACGTGCATTATCTAAACTTGGCAAAATCTTGAGCAAGTAAAGCAATTTGTTTTCATACAGTACAATTTAATAATTAAATAAAAACAATAACACTGCATACCTGACCAACTAAAACAAAAAACATTATTTGAAACATAATTTAACAAGTGTTCAAAATGTCCACCGTATTGTTCTTGACACAGATCCGCTTGATTGTTCCTGTGATTGGATTGATTCACTCGAAATCTTCTTCAGCAAAGAATCTTAAGATTTGTTGATCCAGATCGTCAGGATGATGACAGGGTCGTCCGGGTGCTCGAGCATGTTATGGCACTGTAAACTGTCCGAAGTCGCGAAGATTTTTGGTGCATGCGGTTTATTAAATTGTGTCCGGGGCTCAGAATGTTTGGATGAAGTTTGTGAAATAACTGTTGGGTTCGCCTTGTGCTATTCGTTTGTATTGACAAACGTACAGTATCGTAACGCTCTCTCTATTTTTGAGTACGGATGTGGTGGAGTCATGATTTTTGGAGAATAATTATTATTTTCTCATTCAATATCCGTGACTATGACTTTGTTTATTATGCGTATGACAAAAGTGATTGACAATGTCATGGGCAAGGTTTACTCATAAATTGACAATTGCTAATAACTTTGTAAAGAGATTACAATACAACCTCATTACAACAGATATGGTAGTAGTACAGTGACAAGGATTTTAGGATAAAAATTAATTCAAAATTAAAACATGACTAAAAAATTAATAAATTTGTTTTCACGTAATTACTACTTTAACGTAATCCCCATCAATTACTGAGTTAGAAAACATGATTCCTGATCACGGATTAAGAATCATCGTGTATAGATAATCCAACTCTCAATGCAGATTCAAATATTTTCCACGACTAAAAGTTTTCCTTTTCAGTGTACGATGCTCTATTCTTTGTGACAACCTGTATATGACATGTAGATATTGTAGGTAACTATTTTCAAATATTTGTCATATACTAAAGAAAAATACCGAAGTTTACCAACGTCGGAGGTGGGATCTGAAGTTCTGAACCCACGTCCTCAACTAAGAAAGTACATAATCCTTGTATATACTAATGTTCTTATTTAAAATTCTCAGAACAATCTCTCAAAACTATTTAATAAAACAGTTTGAGTTGTTCCTTAAATAGATAGGTAGCAATTTCCTTTGTCTATTCACCCAACTCCAATCAATAATAAAAAATAAGTTACAAAATAGATTTAACTTTAAAAACATAAAAAATGATTGATTGACTAGTTCTAAAAAAATGAGTTGTCTCTCCTCTCTGTCCAGAACTTTTAAATAATAACTTGACCGCAATTTCATTTACGACTTTATTTCCATGGAGTAAAGTTCATATTATATAGTATTAGTATAATATCACAATTCGATTATCCACGCCAGGATTAGTCGAACAGTGGGTACCGGGTTCGATTGCCGGCTTAAGTCGAATGTATTGGGTATAGCACTGTCACTCCATGGCGGCATGCTTCAAAGGTTACAGTCGCCAAATATATCAAAGCGGCCATGGCACTCGAAAATATCTGAACATGGACTCGAATACTATTACAATAGAGGTCTGCTTAGATATTTCTGAGCCCGCTGGCTACTTGGATATATCCGAGCAAACAGCAACACACTGTGTCGACTATGGGGAATCTGTGGAACATATACCATTCGTCAGTAGAATAAAAAAAAAAGGTGGAAACTAGTACCCAACGCTGTTCCAATACTCATCATTATAATTTGAGTTGCTATCGATAAGAATTAATCAACTGTTAGGGCATTTAAACGATGATAAATGTTTGTGCCTAATGCTACATATCCCAACTTTGAAATGATTAGCTTATATCTAAATTAGTTGCATAATTTTAAGACAGGCTATCATTTATTAGGACTGAATGTTAATGTTTTCAAAATCCCAATACTCCTAATATGTGTCATTGAAACTTGTACTGAGATCTATTGGGACTGCCACAAAAGCACCTGACACTTACTTATACAATGGAGTTGACTAAGAAAATTTGGAATTTTTATATTGTCGCCCTATAAAATAAAATTTATTTTATTTAATACTATTTAACAAAACTTACAAACTCCTCTCCAAAACACATTACAAAACTTTATCTTGATTTATATATGAAAAAATATCGTGATTCAAATAAATTTAATATTCTCTGTTTAGTAACATGTCACGTATGGTTACTTCCACCTTAAGCAAATATGGCTGAATTTTAACATGTTCGTAGATATATTTTTACGTGAATGCTAATAAATATCAATCATTTTATCTAAAGATGTATGTAAACTCAAGGTTTGAAGTTGGCGATAAAATGAAGATTATAATGTTCCAAAAATGCGTAATTACAAAATAATGCAAGTTTTTAGATTTGTTTTCTGACAAATGGTATTAAGTTACTGCGAATAGAAATTGCGAACAATATATGAAACAAACCGCTCAAAGAAATTATCCATGAATAACCCAAAAGTTCATTGATTGGAGTTAATGATGCCGTTTCCGGGATTCGAACCTCGTACACAAGGTACAGTTACCCAAATTAACTCATTTGAAGACGAAAAGTTCACAATTAGACTTTTCATTAACACTCATTTGACCGACTATTCCAACTAGTTTATCAAAGAAACATTTTGAATCTTATTTTTATAAAAATAAGGTCCGAACTATGTAGTTGTTTTTAAATTAGATGCCTTTCTTTTGAATATTCTCTCACACTTCCTTTTAAAAACAAAATCTCATATCTCACTTTGAAAGTTGAAAGAATTATCACCTTTATTGTCATAATCATATGAGTAATTATTGCTTGGTAGTGTAGAAAGAGACAAGAGTTATTATAAGTAAAAGTTTGTCCATAATGTGTAACGGAGTTATAATAGAATTGGTAAATAAACGCCCACTCAGGGCTCAAACATGATGTGTAGCGAGATTCTCAAGTAAGAATCGTAAATGGCTACAACATTGCCAAACATGCGCAACTTTGTCCGGTTTGAAGCTAAGCAATGTTTTACAAACGTAGAATAATATTATGTCGGTTGACAACCAAAACTCACTATAAAACTGTCACTACTCGTAGCGACGTCGTACTGAGTAGGAACTGAAATACGAGCTTTATTTCAAGTAGGTATTTGTTACTTAGTGAGTTTTCGTTGTCAGCCAGTTGTGATAGGTTACAAATATCATTTAAAGACATTCCTCAACTACCGGCCGGTTTTCTTGCCGATTTAGTGGGTTCGCTGTTTTTTAAGCCAGGCAATGTTAGGCACGATGCACAGTAGGCAAAGTTGGAGAAGAAAAAAAATTGTAAAACATGGCTACCTATCTGTATATCTGTATCTGATTTACGTAATGTTCATGTTATCTTCCACCTTTATAGTACCTATTAGCGATGAAAATATATAAAAAAAAAACGAAATTTATGAATTTTTTTTCCTGTTTTTTCGGGTTTTTAAAGAAATAAATATGTCTCTATCACTGTCACTCCTTTCATCCATTTCAATTGTTATTTCCTCGATGACATAGCATTCCTCTCTTGCAAGTGAAAATTAAATCTAATTTATATAGGTTTAGAGTTGAAAAATTAAAGTCGAAACTTTCATTATTTTTTTTTCCGGATGAATTCGAAAAAGACGACTCGATTGGAAATTTAAAACTCTAGTGTCTATATCTTTAAATTAAAATGCCACCTACCTTAAAAATAGTCTTAAATACTCATTTACTCGTATATTAGCAAAAAACGGGCCAAAGATTTTTCTTACGGTAATCTTATCACTTGCGCCACAAGCTTCCGTTTGCCCAAAAACTTCTGCTAAATTATGACTTGTACAAAAGAGTATTTAGTATCAGCTTACTGAAACAATAATCCTTTCAGAACTTCGGGCGAGCTTATTTAACCCTTCTTTTACCAACGGTTCAACCCTGCTCACTAATCTCACAATGATCGAGTATTATGTATTGTCAGCCTCCGTAGCCTAGTTGGTAGTGACCCTGCCTACGAAGCTGGAGGTTCCGGGTTCGAATCCCGGCGAGGGCATTATTTGTGTATTTATTTATCACAAATATGTGTTCCTTGGTCATGGCTGTCCATGTATTTAAGTATCTATTATATATATCGTCGCCTGGTACCCACACCACAAGCCTTAATTGAGCTTACCGTGGTTCTAGGTCGATTTGTGTAAGATGTCCCAAGATATTTATTTATTATTATGTAGACTTATGTACCTAAGTGTTCTATAAGCCCACTATTCATATTATTTTCATATTTATTGGACTCATGGATCAAAAATTAGAGGCGGGGGGAATACCACATTTCAGGATTTCAGTATCTAAAAAAACACTCCCACTTTTACATGTAAGAGAGGTACCAAAAACAAATAATATATTTTATTTTATTCTACCACTAGGTCAGCGTGATTAATATGACTGTATAGGTACCTAGTTACAATAAAATGTCAAATTTCTAGTAAGGTAGTTTACTACGGTACCCTAAAAACGAAAATGCCGTTAAAAGTTGTCGATAAAACGATAAAACACGAATAATAAAGTACTTAGGTATACTAGATAAAACCGGACTTCCTTTTTCGATCCAAGATTATCGTCGATCATGACTAATAACCTCAATATTACTCAAGTCGTTACATTACATGTAATAATATTATACCTACTCAACACTCATACATTATGACGTCAAAATATTGTCTTTATAACCCAACCTCAAATCTACAGCAATTAATTAATGCAAATTTCACCCTTGTTTCACTTTAAATAAGGATGCTTCTTCCTCCAAATGAGAATTGCAGATACGAGTTTTAGTAAGTAAAACGACGTGTACCTTCCGACTATTTCATCACCATTTTATTCATGAGACTAAACAGGTCGCTTCAAGTTTCAAATTAATGGTAACAAGTAATAATATCGCTATGGGATATTATTAGTACCTATAATAATGAATTGACCTACTTTTTTGTCAGGCAATTAATATTATTAGTTTTCAGTGCAGAAAGCGATAATCCTGGACACGGCGCGGATAGTCCGTCGGTTCTCTCTGCAACCCTAACCACCGGCAGCTTGGACCGACCCCTTGTATTGTTTTTGTATGTTATATTGTATTTTAATATTATAGTCCTTTTGTAAAAAACCCTACTTAATACATACTTTAAAAGAAAGATAAGTAATTAATAATGTGTAACTTATCATAACATGTTTATTTTAATAGTACCTCGTGTACCTACCTATAAGATAAATAAGATGGTGAACGATTACATTGTACTTACTGAAACTTTTGACATCACGATAGCTTAGCAGCCACACATAAGAGCCTGTTCACACTACGGCGATATCGCGGCGATTCCTATACAAACTCACATCGCCGCGATATCGCCGAATCACTAGTGTGAACAGGCTGTAAAAGAACTGTTTTAGGAATGTTGTAAGTAATAATGTAATGTGTCAATAATTATTTAATGTAAGTGTACCTACGCGTTTCTGTCCCGATACTCCTACTTTCCCAATAAATGCTACATCACAAAGGGTACAATTTATCGTAACTAATCTTAACCATAAATTAAAAAAATGTAATGGCCACGATCTTAGCATTAAAAAATATAATTTACATTATGTGCCCATAAGAGTCATAAAGCCCATCCCATTTTTATGACAATTGAAATAATAACTCAGTGTCTTAAAAAACGACTTTTTATATCTAATTTTGGACCTAGAAAATCAAATTCTAACTTCTTTGAAGATGTCAAGAATCGTCACGAATTTTTGTCCTAAAACTGACATTGGTCTTCACAATTAGTTTGCTAAGGTATGACACATCGGCAATTTCACCACTGCATAGCAACAGCGACCCGCGGCGCGCGCGCACCCGCGGTGGGGGTGCCCCATATTTATAATTGACGAGTAACAATTGTGCTATTTTTAGCTGTTGCTAAGTAGCAACAGCGTGGGGTAAACTGTACCTACCGTGAACTTCGAAATTCGCAAATATCGAGTTTCGTTGCGACTTTGACGACTTTGATGGTGATAGACACAAATCTTCAGCAAAAAAAATCAGCTAAAGGTAAAAGGTAATTTTCTATAAAGGATTTGGTAACATTTGCTTTTGGTATATTGATTTAAACCTTCACGATTATCACTCGTAAATTTTTACGACAAACGTCTGCCTGCGACCACAGATGTGACGTCATGCCCGAAACGTCAGGATAATAATGAAACGTATGTCTTGAAAACAGGTCCACCCTCTGTCTTAATAAAAAAAGGCTACTTTACAATTGTTTGCGAAATGGATTTATAAATGATAATCATTTGAAAGCTATTCCTGAATTTAAACTTTCATCAGACACGATAACTATACCTAAATATAATAAAAACCGGCCAAGTGCGAGCCGGACTCGCGCGCGAAGGGTTCCGTACCATTATCAATTTATTATTAAAAAAATACAGTTAAATCAACCTACCTCAAAAACCATAGAAGATAATTTAATCAAACCAAAAATCGTTGATAGAGTTTATTAATGTGCATAACATATATTTTTTTTGGAATTTTATATCGCGTAGTTTAAAAAATAGAGGGGGGGGGGACACATTTTTCAGATTTGAGAGCTAATATCTCGAAAACGATTTGCTTAAATAAAAATGAGATGTATAAACCTTCATATCATTTTCAAAGACCTTTCTATTAATACCCCACACGCTTATGTAAAACTAAAAAAAAAAATCTATCCCTCAGTTACATGTATGGAGGGCCCCCACCCCAATGGTTTTTTTTACAATTTAGTAACATAATCCTGTAGCGGTTCATACAACACATATTCTTACCAAATTTCGTTACTGTAGCATTTATAGTTTCCGAGTAAATCGGCTGTGACAGACGGACAGACGGCCAGACGGACATGACGAATCTATAAGGGTTCCGTTTTGCCATTTTGGCTACGGAACCCTAAAAACGGTTAAACTCACCTGTATTTAGTCACTACGACATGTTTCGAAGAGCCTAGGTCTCCATTATTACTATTTATTACTCCCTGTTACAGGATGATAATCAATTTATAAATAATTTACCGATAGATCAATTTATTTTGGGTAAAAAATACCTGGCGCTTTTTAAACGGCAGATTTATTCCTTAAAGCATTATCAAACATTAATCGATAAAAAAATGAAAACCTGCAATTGGTGAAGGATAAAGTGGTAAAAAATAGTCGCTAGTTGGAATGATCTAGACTAGACTGTAATTGCCTTTAGTACTTTTCCGTATCTAGGTATTGGACCACAGACCAGATTTTAATAGATGCCACAAGTCGATTTATATTTTGTTCTTTGACTTTAGACATCTCGAAATTAGCAATTATTAGTATTATTACATAAATCTATTCATGGCTAGGAAGGCGGACAAATTAATGAATAACTTGTTATATAAATCAGGAAAAATCGACATTACGCTAAGGATAACCTGTGGTTATGGTATGGCTTCTGACTTTAGTAATACCATAAATTATAAATCATTCATCCAGGATCGCAACGCGCATGTGTCGTCTATGAAGCTCCAGCATGCATATGCAAAATGTGCCTAAAGAACTGGAATCTCGAAATGGAGATACAAAACCGCTTTTTTTCGTTGCCGGGCCTATCTACCGTAAAAAAAAAACTTTAAGTAGGTAAGCAACAGTCCCAAATGTCCCAATATTATTTTTGCTTTGTACGTACACAGTTTCTTTGTTTGATGTGGACATTTTGCCTTGAAATTTATTTATATTTATATTGGTGAATGGGAACTGTCCCTAACCGAAATATATTTGTCTTCATTCCATCGAATTCGTGTTCAAAAAATGTATTTAATAAAGTGATTGGTACAACCAATCACAAAACGTGATTGGTTGTACCACAATTCGAATGATCAAAATGTATACCTACCTATTAATCTGTAATGCAATGCAATGTTTGCCTGTTGACATGTATAATATTGCCGTGTGGTGACGGTCATTTGTCACCACCCCAACTCCTCCTGCGGGTGTCGTAAGAGTCGACTAATGGATTGAAGTGTGACCATTCTACAAGATTGACGATGGGCAGCCAATTCGTAGCGATTATGGGCATTTACCTCCTAATGTCTATACGCATTGTTAATAGGAGAGGCCTACGAACAGCACTGGATTAACATAGGCTGATGATGATAAAAATGTTTAGGTACACTTTGCTTAGAACACTTGCGATGTCTAGTTAAACAACGATCTTTCAATTTAACCTTCATGGCTGCAGCTGCCAAAATTAACTCGTCAATAACTAGAACCCTGTCGCTTTTTGCTACTCTACCGTTACGCACCGTTCCATCACGTCATACAGCTGTCCTTATCTAGCTTCACTGGTAGAAAAGAGAAGGGAAAACGTTTTTTTGTTTGGTTGCTAGGCGTTTCGATAGGTCAGTTGAGTTTTATAGCCGTTTTAGAATAGTTCGATGTTTGAATTACTTTGTTTAAATGCCGTGGTGACGACAGTAAGAATGCATTTGTCACCACCCTATCTCTTCCCATGGGTGTAAGAGTCGGCTAAGGGATTGAAGTGTCACTGATCTTATTTATCGAAGAATGATGATGGGCATCAGATGAATCATAGTGGACATACTACTGCGATCGCCAACCCGTTTGCCCAGCGTGGCGATTACGGGCATTTACCTCTTAATGCATCTTTAATATGCGTCGCAATGCCATCCGCAGACCACGAACCCTGTAAAGTGTTCGAAACTTCGGATTGAAATGAAAATTAGTTAATATACGCGAGATTATCCGTTTTCATAGTTTTATTTCATGTGTAATCTTCGCGGTAACCGAAGCAAATATTAAGTAATTTGTCTTAAAAATCCTTTTGGATATCCTAAAGCCAAAAAATACAACAAACTAAAAAAATACAAAAAATAAATAAATAACTTGTCAATTTTTAAGTAACTGGCATTTAATTGTTAGTTGCTTGTAGAGATAGAAAAAAGTGACTTCACAACTCATGTTTCATCCTTTATAGAGTAGTCCATCACGCTCGTTCCAATACGCCAGTGTCAGCGGGATAGACTGCTTTTACGTATCGAGTAAAACCTAAAGGTGCGCTTAAACCAAAAGAGCATTCGCTGTTCTAGCGCCCGTTCTACGAAATCAACCAATCACGTTTTGTGTACCGATCGAATTTCGTGGAGTGGGAG